>JAZBGY010000201.1:0-89673 GCA_037414755.1 Lydus trimaculatus | reverse complement strand
TCGTGGGATCTGATTCATCGGACCAGATCCTTTAAAAAGTCCGCTCGTGTGTGCCCACCTAATGAGTATATAAGTTTAAGCGACCTCTGGTGTTTCAGACTCATAACTATCAGATCTCGAAGGCTGACGGGGCAAGGGGATTTTTGAAAAATATGTATAGTAAACAGGCGATTAGGACTTTGTCGCGGGTCTGACACACCAGAGGCGCTGAAACTCGTATATTTCATTTTAGCATTGGCTCTTATGGGCTGCTTCCCCTCTATCTTATACTTTTTGGCTACTGTATTGCAAAATCTTACATTTTACCGAGCATTCTTGAGGGGCCCATAGCGATTCGGAGCCTGACGCTAGTAGCATCGTTAGCGACATAGTAAATCCGTCCCTGGATCGAAATATCCAATGTTTACATTGTGATGGGGATATCGCTTCCCCTGACGAATTTTTGATAATTGCCAATAGTATTGAAATCTTAAATATGGGCGGGGCTAAAAAAACAATCAGTGGCGTCAATAAAATTTTAAAAATTTACATACAAATAAATACGAAATTAAAACAATTTATTATTAATTAAAAGTATCATACAATAATAGATGTTAATTAATTAATTATTGTATGATACTTTCAATTGATAATAAATTGTTTTAATTTCGTATTTATAAACAAATTTAAAATCTATTCTCGGCGCTACTGAATGTCATTCTAAACAATCGTGGCTGAAAGTTGAATACTATTGGCAATTATGCAAACCGCAGCCGCCTCAACGGTAGGTACGAAAACGAGCGATTTCTCCTCTCAGCCCGAAAAGTGTGGCATTACTCTAGCTAGATATATAAACAACCAGAAGTACTCAATAGTTGGAACTCGATTGTCTATTTCAGAATTAAAAAAAATTGTAATTCTAATCAATTTTGTAGATTATAGGTAGATTCTATATAAAATATTATTGATTATTCAATATTTAAATTTGGTGAATTAATCCCTAATTTTGTTTAAAATAAAATAATTTGTAATCAAACCCACAGTTTGAGAAATTGCGATATCGCATCGTCATCGATGACGTCATACAACATAACCTAACATAACCTTAAAAAACTTAATTGTTATTTTTTTTTCGAATTTAATCAAATCTTTGATAGTTTTAGCAATTTATCGATTGATTTGAACAAAAAACAATTAACAAAAATCTCATAAAATACACGTTTTCATGAAATTATCATGATTTATTGTTTATCTAAAATTGGCGGTTTTTTCACAATAATCAACAATTCTTAACGATTTATTACGAATTTCTCAAAAATTATGGACACAAAACAAAAAATGTAAGTTAAACTCACCGTAATAATCGTTGAATTCAATTTTACAAAACGTTACAAACTGTAAAACTTGTTATTTCCTTGAACGAAACGTGAACAATAACGGTTGCTAACCACAAGGGAGAAATAAAAACAGTTATCTATACGTACTAGATTTTTATACAAATTTCCGTATAATTAACTGATTTTTTTCACAAATTAATGATATTTCTCTTGATTACAGATTGTTTTGTGGTGATGTAGAAGGCAAATTTGATGGATTATTTAATCGTATTGCTAATATCAATCGAAAATCCGGACCATTTGATTGTGTATTTTGTGTGGGGAATTTTTTCGGTATTAACAATAAAGAATTTGAACCCTATAAAACAGGACAAAAGAAAGGTTTCTCTAGTTTTTTTTGTGTATTAAAAAAAAACAACAAAGATTAAATAATGTTATTTGCAGTTCCGGTGCCTACGTACATTTTAGGCCCAAACGATCCAAACCACACTCAACTATATCCAGATGATGATTCCCCATTATGCGATAACGTTTATTGTCTTGGTGCGATTAACTTCTTCTTATAATAATTAAAACAATAACAATTGGTTGATTTGTTTTAGGCAAACGTGGTGTATTCACCAATAGTAAAGGCTTAAAAGTTGCTTATCTTAGTGGCATTGCTAGTAACAATTCTAGTAATTATGAATACAATTCTAATGATATTTTAGAATTGCATAATAGTTGTGTACGAGGAAATCCATCATTTCGTGGTGTTGATATACTACTAACCTCACAATGGCCGGAAAATATCGCAAATTGCGATCCAATAAAAGTAATTTTCATATATTTTTGTTTTTTGCTCCAATAAATTAGATAAAATAGTCATAATCATAGGAAATGCAATTAGAAATTGATAAGATAAGAGTTAGGTTTTCTGCCATCCTGTAGCGCTTTTTCTATTCAGTTTTCTTTTCATCACATGCTCCCCGCCCAAAAAGGACTGTGCCTAAGCGAAATTTTCGAAAATTGCCGCTTATTTTTTGATTAAACCACAGTTTGCCGGTTTTGGCAGAAATTTTGGCATTTTTTGCTTATTTTAGCACAAAATTTGCAGGTTATTGAGCAAAATCTTAGAAAGCATGGCTTAAAAATTCATTAGAGCTTCTCATCAAACAAGAAAGGAGAAAGGACTTGCACTATCTGTGTTTTTGATGTTGAATTGCTAATACCGTCTCCTTGATTGGCACTTTGCTGATTTGTCAACCTCAGCTTTCGTTTGGATTGGGCCCCTTATTAACGGTGTCTTGACGTGTATTTTGCTGTTTGTCTTGAATGTGGTCGTTCGTGTGCGATGCAAAGTAACTTATACAAGCGGAATAACAACTTATCAAATTGGCAGTTTTATATTTTGTGAAATCGCACATTTTTGCTAACTCCGATCGAGTACTATTGAAACGAGATACGCTTTTGATGACATCAAATACATGTCAGACTTTTGGAGAGCCGATTCTAGTAGTGTTCCTAGTATTTCGATCCCTTCTCCGTCACTGTTTTACGAACGCAAAATTTGCAGTCTTTGATCAGAGTTTCTGACATTTTTAGTTTATTTTGATGGATAATTTATTATAATTATTATTGTTTTGTGTAAGGTCTCTTCTTCCAGCCCCTCACACACGAGCTGTGGTTCATTCTCCACTGTACCTCGGCCTACAAGGCCTTTTGTACACTCGTCAGCACACCTAACTTGGGTTAATTGTCTTCCCCCAATAGTCCCGTCTTTTGATAAAATCCAGAATATTGTTTAAGGGAGTCCTTTTTGTTTCTTTGGGAGAGATGTATTCCCCTCCCAAATACCATGCTCTGAGATCCTTCAAGGCCTCACAGTAACATAAGATGTGAAGCGAAGTTTCATCTTCCTCTTCACATGCCTTACATGTTGGGTCTTCTACAATCCCAATATTATTGAGATGATTTCTCAGTGCACAGTGACCAGTATACAGTCCTGTGATCTGCCTTAGTTGCCTCCTATTCAATTGCAGGAGTTCTTTAGATCTTCTACGGTTCGAAAAATCCAGAAATGTCTTTGACAAGACCATTCCTGGTAATTCCTCCCAGTAGAGTTGGTGTTTTCGTTCTAATTCTTCCCTTATAGCCTCTTTAGCGTCCGTGTAAGCGATCCCGCATGAGGGTCCAGGTCCAATTAGAGCTGTTTTGGCGACCTCTTTCGCCAAAAGGTCCGCCTTTTCATTTCCTTCGAACCCTTGATGAGCTGGCACCCATTTCAAGATCACCTTGTTATGTTCAGCAAGCTCCTTCAGTATTTCTAAACAATCCAGCACTAGTCTGGATTTTATTGCTACAGCCCTCAGTGATCTGAGCACTGCTTGGCTGTCTGTTTTGATGTGGGTGCTTCAATTTCTATAGTTCCACAACATGACCTATGCACAGGTCATTATGGCTATTAGTTCCACTTGGAATATGGAGCAAAAGTTTCCCAGCGCAAGAGAAATTGCCTCCTCATGCCTGGGCTTTACTACCTCTATTCCTGTGTTCACGGTCGTCTTGGAACCGTCTGTGTGCCAAACGCTTCCTTTTGATGGATTTAGACGCAGATTAGTTGTTTTTATAAGAATCTTTGGAACATCTTCCTTGATTTGATGAAATTAGAAGTTTTACGTTTTTGAGGACTTTCAAAATTTCTCTTATTTTGATTAAATTTGCTGTTTTTAGTCAGAATGTTTGACATTTTTTGCTTATTTTGTTGGAATTAGTTCAAAAATTTGCAGGTTTTTGGGTAAAGTCTTTGAAAATCCTAGCTTATTTTAATAAAATTAGTGCAAACTGTGCGTTTGTAAGCATGGATTAAAGAGTTTATTATATTTGCTCTAACAAGAAAGAAAAGGGCTTACGGTTGTAAAATTGTCAAAAGCATCTTAACATAGTTTTGCAAAGATTGGGTGTCACCCCCACGATAGTGGCACTTGGTGCATTCCTCAAGTGACGCTACTACCGGAACACTTGCATTGTCTGCTGATATTACTTAAAAAAAAACGATCCTTTTGTTTGAGCGCCGCGAAGTCACACTTATCTTGCATAATACCTCTAACCAGTCCTAAATGTATTTTTTTGTTTTAAAAAATTTACAACTGATTTTTGTTATGTTTCCACTAGGCTCCTCTAACTGTCAATAAAACTACAAATTTATTAAATTGGTTGATCATGAAAATAAAACCCAGATATGTTGTTAGTGGCTTAGAAGGTATCCATTATGAACGTGCCCCATTCCGTTGTCCAAATTTGAATGAACATGAACAATCATTAGAAATTGTAACACGTTTTATTGGTTTAGCACGTGTTTGTAATCCGAACAAATCAAAATGGTTGTATGCATTGAATTTGACACCGTTAGATCAAATGAAAATAGCGGAATTATTACAAAAGACAACTGATGAAACTGAATGTCCATTTAATTTTGAAGAAGTCGATAGTAAAAGTTTGTAATCATCAGAAAACTACTGTGCAATTTACTAAAATCTGTTTGAATTTCTAGTATTTAGTACTAAACGTAAAGCTGTTGCAACAACACAATATTTCTATGATACAAATGTACCTGAAGAAGCGGAAGGGAAGCGTCCGAGAAGAAAACGGCAAAAAATTGAATTCGATCAAAGTAAATGTTGGTTCTGTTTAGCCAGTCCTACCGTAGAGAAGCAATTGATTATCTCTGTCGGAAATTCAGCGTATTTAGTATTAGCTAAAGGTTTTTCTATTGATCAATATTTTTTTGAATTATTTCAAAAAAAATTCGTTATTTCAGGCGGATTAGTTGATGAACATCTGTTAATTTGCCCCATAGAACACTATCAGAATAGTTTAGATGTACCAGAAGAGGTTTTAAATGAAATCGAACAATTCCAAGATGCATTAAGGAAAATGTTTGCAAAAGATGATAAAATTGTCGTATTTTTCGAAAGAAATTACAAAACTAGTCATATGCAATTACAGGCTGTACCTATTCCGAAAACTGTGGAGAATCTACAAAATATATTCCAAGTAAGTTTTTTATCTCCAAACTCTTCTAATAATAATAATTCCATTTTATGTAAAAGGATGAAGCAGAAGCTGCTGGTTTTAAATTACAAACACTACAACAGAATAATCGTCTCGATCAAGTTTTACAAAAGAATTTCCCATATTTTTCTACAGAACTACCAGATGGTACTGTGTTATACACGAAAATTAAAGGTCAGTTTCCTTTGAATTTTGCTCGTGATATTTTGGCATCGCCATCGATTTTAAATTTACGTGGTCGTTCTGATTGGCAACAATGTATTTTATCTAAGGAATGTGAGGAACAAGTTGTGCAAAAATTACGAACAGATTTCCAACCTTTCGACTTTACGGAATGATTTTTGTTTTTGTAATAAACATGAATGATTTGTGGCTTCTTGGTTTTGCTATTTGCCTTGCTCGTAAATGAATCAATCCATTTCCTTTGGTCACACTTTTCCTTACAATTAGTGTTTCCAATGTGTTGCGTGTTCAAATTTTGCGTTCTTTTTGGGCGACAAACTTTGCGAATGTTTTTTAAAAATCGTCCGACATATCGGCTGTTTGCTGTGGGTTTCTAGAAAAGCTTGCTCATTTGATTATGCTTCTGGGCATTCGAGCAATCATCTGTTCATGAGGATTATAAGGAATAGATCAGCACATCTCTTCTGGAAGACGTTACTTGGAATTCTAGTATTGAAGGTCCAGACAAAAGGAGTGGAAGATAAAGCAAATCACAAGACTGTAATCTGAGGAAATGTCTCCATAGCGTTTGGAACGTAGGATATTCTGAAAGTGGAGCCTACAAAAATGAGGATAAAACCTCATTTATGACACTGTGAAATATTGAAGAATCTAGAAGAGGAATGTTTATCGAGGAAACGCGCAGATCTGAGAAAAAACAAATAATTTTGTATTTTTTAGGGTGAATTGTTAACAGAAAACAATTGTGTTTAATACAACATTTTATTCATAGTTTTGTCCAAGTTCCACATTGTTACAATAAAAAGTTACATCCAAAAATGACAGTTTTTCTTGTGTGTACTGCAATTGAATTTCAGAGGACAGAAAGGGTAAATTTGGTTGCAATTTTGGTAATTTCATAGTAATATGAGTGTGTTGTTTTTATCATTTTTTTGTTTGTTTTTGGTTAAATAACATCGAACGGGGACTAGTGTGGAAGTTTGTCATTTTTTTCTTGTTTTTTTTTTGTTTTTAGTTTCGTTAACAGTACATAACAATCTATAAAATCTATTCGTTTTATAACACACACTTGACTTATACATTTGTCTGTTTCTTTGTTAATTAGCATATTTTCGTTATTATTGTTATTATTATCAGTTTACAGTTTGTATTATTTTGGCACACCCTTTTGGAAGCTAGGGAAGTATGTTGTTTTTCTACTTTGATAACGTTATAATTCCCTCAGAAGGCACCTGCCAATATCTCTTTTTTTTTAAAATGTTGCTATAAAAATAAAATACATTTTAAAATTATCAAAATAAATGGAAAACTTGTATGTGCAATTTGGACTGTTGTTTTTAGATAAATTCAGTGCTGGGGAATATCGAATAGTTCCGTGCTTTTCACATTGATTTCAAATAATTTCTTCTTAGAAATAACAAAAACCTTGAGCAATTATTGATTCTTCCAATTTACCAATCTTTAAAATATCCAATTTATTTTAAATGAAAATTAAACATTAATTTGGAAAGCTTCACGTGTTAGTTTCGACATTCCTCTAGATTTGTGGCCTTTTTCAAAATCAGATTCACTCAATTCTCTCGGATTTAAATCGGAGAATCTGGATGGTGGATGTATGCGTTCGTTGAAACTTGGTGCATGTGATATACTGAATGTTGTTTCTTCATTATGACTACTATAACCACTACTACTTCGTACATGTCGTTTATTGATTGGTGTTGCTTTTGTTTTATTTTTACGTGTTTGATAAGGTTTACGACCAATACTACCTGATGGTGGGGATGTTTCTGATGATGATGTTGAACCTTCTGCACCACCTAAAATATTTCGTCAATGATGATACGGTTTCTATTGTTTTATTTTTTATATAGAAAAATTAGAGAGTACCACGCATCCGATGGGTAAAAGACATTAAATCTTGACTAGTAGCACGGCCGCCATCACCTTCAGAATCTGAACCTAATGTGTCATATTCTGAAATAGGCAGATGTAGTGTTAATATCTTCTTAACTTCTGAATCAGTACTGCCCAGGTTATCAGACTCTGAAATATAATGAACTATTGATTTTGTTATCATATCTCTCACAAAACAAAATTTGATAGAATTGGCTCTCTTTCGGGTTTTTAAAAAAAATTAGTACCTTGACTCTCTGAATGTGGATCCCGTAGTCGTCCACCTTTTCTTCGCACTTTTTGATATTCAGGTTCTTTATTCTGTAACAATACAACAGTTAGCGGAAATATTTTTCATATTATTTTGTAAAGTGTCTTTTTGTGTGTAGGTAATTAATTTTGACTAAAACTAAAAATAAACATGAGTAAAGTAATAACAAAAAAGTGAATCAAAAAAATTCATAGAAAGAAGAAGATGAAATGAAAAAGAAAACTTACATGTCCTAACTTAAACTTATCAATAGGTGGTGGTTTAACGTCATGATAAACAAAAGAACCCCGTACCGAATGGTACGGTCCGCTATAAACATTCCCACTATAAGAACTCTCACTATATGCTGGTTTTGATAATTGAAATGTTGCATACGGACATATATCTTCAATATAATCAGCAGAATCAGCCTTATAAGTATCCGTATCACCGCCCAATTGTTGTTGTTGATGTTGTTGTTGGTGTGCTTGTTGACCACGTCCTACTCTTATAGCCAAGTACTGTTGGTCACGATTTTGCTTGTTCTGGATTTGGGCTATTGACGGCGATTCACCAATTGTATGATTTGGATTGTCTCTTTGGCAACGTATTTCTAAAATTATAGCATCCTTTATAGATAATAATCCCGATTTGTATATTTAGAAAAAAACTAACTTTCCCTCCAAAATATCGCAGCTACTATGATTAGTATTAATATGATTGAAAGTATGGTTGGTACCAAAATACGTGCATTCGTATAAAATGGTTGACCACCAGAATGCGATACCGGTGGTATTAATTCTGGTACACTCCCAAGCACTGTCAATGTTGTAAAATTATATGTAGCTTCTGTATCACCAGCATTATTATGGGCATTGATTTTTAATTGATATTCAGTAGCTGGCCATAAATCACTAATACTATAAATACGTTCAGTTGGTTTAACATGATTTGATGACATGATCCATGGTGAATGACTACCAGCACGATATTCTATTACGAAATACAATATACCACAACCACCATCACCCCATGAATCCAACCATATTGTTGCAACAGTTGCATTCATTGTTAACATTTGGGATTGTTTCGGCTTTACGGGAACTTCAATCAAAAAAAAAAAGAAACACACCTCTAAGTTTCGTGATGGGCATGTGCTATGGAACTCTACTTCCCATTTATGGCTCTATTTACCAAGTTTTCGTTACTTATTGAGAAATTCCTAGATGAAAAACGCTAAGGTACAATTTTCAAAAGAGATATTAAGCATAGTGGAAAGACCACCTTAGCAAATGCTGGACCTTGAGTTAACACAAAAGGAAAATAAAAATCGTGGCTTAGCTAGCTAATCGAAAAAGGATTTGTCAAGGGAGCATGAAGTGAGTTTTGGCCAGAACAGAGGACACGAGTAGCCTTAATGTCCACTACCCAAACTCGCAGATAATGATCTAAGGAAGCTGAAGGAATTTAGAAAACGCTTAGCTTTTGTCGGAGGTGCATGATCATCAACAGAAGATATGAGCAGAGAAGCCACGTACACCAATGCTTAGTAGCATATATGATGGAAGGGAAATCCTAGGAATGCCATCATTGTACAGCATAATTAGCTCGGTAAATAAAGCCTTAACAGTTAACAACAGCGGAATTCCATAGAACTTCAAAAGTAATCAACAAATACATACCAGTGCCTTTTGTGTGCGCTGTAACAATATCACAAGGTAATCCAGTCCCGATTCTATTAAAAGCTGTAATATAAAGTAAATAACCAGAACCACACCATAAATTCCTTAACATATGTTCATCAGTACGCGCCGAAATTTGTAATTCCTCCCAATCACCATGATCACGTTTATAATTAATTACATAACCTAATATAGGAGATCCACCGTTACCTTGATCTTGCCATTTCAAATGTAAACTGTCAGTAAATGATTCAACAACAGTTAAAATTGGTGCTTCAGGTGGTACTAATACTTTTAAACGATATGTTATTTCATCTGTACCATATTGATTTTCAACGCTACATGAATAATTTGCTTGATCAACACTTTGTATTTCTTTTATCAATAATGTTGCATTTGATAAAATTGTTTTACGTCCACTTGCTTGTAATGGTAAATCATTTAAATGCCATACAACATTAGGAAATGGTATACCAACACGTTTACAATGTAAATAAACATCATGTTTCCAGGCACTTATTATATCGCGTCCAAATGATGCAATACGAGCAGGAACAGCTTTCGATGGTTTTAATGTAATGATTCGTGTACTCTCACCTTCACCTATCTGTAAATACAATAATTTAGATTTTGTGTATAGGAGAAGTAAACTGTGGCGATCTCTTACTCTAGTAGAGGCAGTGACCCAGAATTGTAAAGTGGCAGTGTCTTTAACTTTAGCAATTTCATGCATTTCTGTATTTGGTGTCAGAACACGTTTATGGGTACCTTCTTCACGACCATCTTCAATTTGGCTCATATAAAATGTATAACCGACTAATGGTCCATTACTGAATTTCGGTGGCAACCAGGAGACAAGCACTTTATCAGGTGCACTAAAAACTGCCTTAATGTCAGCTGGTGGAGATGGCACTAGATGAGAAATTGAATTATTAAAAATTCAATACACTTGTCTATCTTAATTATGTTTACCAGCTTCTTCGGTTTGACAAAATATCGGTTCAGATCTGACACCATCACCACTTGCTGTAAATGCTAAAACTGTTATACTGTAATTTGTATATTTTCTTAATCCTGATATTGTGGTCCGTAATTGATTGATAACTTTCGTTTGTTGATCATCGTTGTCTGGAAAAGTTAACAAAACGATAAAGGAAAAATTTCGAAATTCATTAGGAAAACTCACCAAACCATTCACCTAACGAATGGTATGTTACTTTATAACCTTGGATGACTCCATTACGTCCTTCTGGCAGTGGGGTATCCCATGATATGTGTAAACTTTGAGCACTAAATACCGAACATTGTACGTTTTCAGGCGGTAGTGTCGGTGAATCTTCTAAGGTTCTTGCCGTGACTGGATCACTTGAAGGACCTGATCCTCGACTATTGTATGCCTTAAATTTTGAAAAAAATGTACAATAACACCTCTAATTTGTTGGATTAAAGACAATACTTGAATTATAATTGCATAAGTGGTATATTTCGCTAAATTCTGCAATAAAGCTTCACCACCGTAATGTGGTCGAACTTCAACACTCTTGAAAATATAATTCTCAGCTATATGATTTGTTTCTTCATCTGCAATCTGTTGGTAACCGATATGGTAGCCCAATAGATTACCATTCCATGTTTCGCGTAACGGTGGCTCCCACGTTACTACCAATTCAGTTGAACTTTTTGCTTCGGCTCGTATATCGATCGGGGCGCCACTTGGTACTGAAACATTTACACAATTTTAAGATAAGTGTTACAGCATGTTGGTATTTAGAATGATTTTCTTCTAAAATCGATCTTTCCAATTCTAACCAAAATCTGATTATCGCAAACAAAATCTTAATGATTGTTGGTTAAATTTAATATTATACGTAATACCTTCTTCTAACGTGCTGACTTGTACAATTTGACTAGGATCACTAAGTCCAAGGCGATTTTCCGCTAAAATCCTGATATGATAAGCTTGAGATGGTCGTAAATTTTGTAAAGTAGTGGTCGTTTGTGTGCCCGGTACTGAAACTTTTAATGGTTGATTTGGCCATGATTCTGTAATAAAATCTTGTAATAATTTTGTAATTGTATTCCATTTATAATGAAATTAACCTGAACCGACTTTATATTGTACAATGTAATTAGTTATAGGACTATTGCCGGCATATGGTTGTGTCCATGATATACCAATGGAACGTGATAGTTGGTCCATAACACGAACATTTCTCGGTGGTTCTGGTATCTCTTGTACAATTAACTGTATATTCATATCATCACGACCATACGTGTTCGATGCAGCACATGTAAAAATCCCTGTATCTTGTCGTATTGTCCTTTCAATGTTTAATTCGGAGACCATGCCTTCAGCTAATTGTTGTTCTCGGATTGTATATCGTTGATCATCATCGTTTGTTATATGTTGACCGCCGATTTTCCATATAATTTGCATAGGTGTATCACCTACAGCTGAACATTGTAAATGGGCTTGTTCACCTTTAACAACCTGTACTTGTTTGGATGTTTGTGGGAAATGTGCTGGAGCTGATAAATTTTTAAACAACCGATTTAATAGGTTTAAGTAGAGTAAATACTAAACTTACCGTTGACTTTTAAGAAGATTACTTTACTAACGCCAGCACCAATATTATTTTTGGCTTCACACAAATATTGACCCTCATTCTCTTTTGATACATGATTAAAACTAACTGATCCGTTTTGATATTGTTGTACATGCGGTTCGAATAGAAAATCTTTATATTCACCAGGTTGTTCATCTGGAAAATTCCATCATGTTCTATTATTTGTTATTTCATATAATGTTCAATATTGTATGTTTACCGATAGCCTTTTTCCATGTTATGACAGGTTTCGGATAACCTTCAGCTTGACAATGGAGTATCGTCTCTTGACCGGCAGCTACATTCGAATCAGACGGTTCGACAGTCCATTTTGGTGGAACTACGCAATTTTTTTTATTTCGATTCAATAAAAATTCAATTTCTTATCTTTCATAAATAATAAGATTACCATTTACAGTTAAAGGAACGACGAACTTTTCTGAACCGGCGACATTACTTGCAATGCACGTGTAATTTCCGCTATGAGCGGATGTTACTTGATCGATAATTAAAGATGATGAAAATTCATCGATTCGTCTAATTATTGTACCCAATGCTATATTATTTGAAACAACTTTACCATTACGTTCCCATCGGAATGTTATTGGTAGATCACCTTCCATAATTTGACATGTTATTGCAGCACGCATACCTTCACGTAGTAGGTCCGTCATTGGATTTATGGGTAGAATTTTTGGTGGCACTGGATCACAAAACGTTTTGAAATTAATTTTTTGAGGAAATAGAAAGTAAATGTTTATAAAATGCAAATTTTGCTTCTTTAGTATACGCTTGGGTACAAAGTCCAGTTACATTCCTCTATCTTATTAGTTTATAAAGTTCAGTGGAGTTTCTAAAATGACCTAAGCTAAAGCTCCGATTAGAGTGATTTACTGAAATAGCTATAATCCGAGTAGTGGAACTGGGCTATCTTGGCATAAAATTTGATATACATAAGTGTTTTATGTTTATTAGATTTAAAAAACCCGTTCTAACTACAAATCTTATTATATTGCGAAACGTAAAAGTTAGACAACAGATTATTCGCTTTAGAATACCTAATTTAAATATGAAGATTTATCATAACTGAAATGAGCAAATCCTGAAAAATAATGTTCCCAATAAACGTCTCCTTTGAGACTGTATAACGATTATTCGTTGGAGTGCTTAGGTTCAATTCGTGTGCAACTGAATTTAGCTTACATCTTCGTCCTTAAGACTCTTTCTTAGTTTCGGTTATTGCAATTCTGACGAATTGTAATGCTTGGTTCAACTTCCCTTCCTTAATTTACTAAAGGTTGACTTTGCCGTAAATCAACTTCAGATACCTTGTACATAAGGTTCATTTTAATGAAATAGAATGTAAATAAAATGAATTTTATGTTCAAGGAATGGAGGGCAAGGTCCGCTACAATTTATGATAATTCTAGAATAAGCAAGCGAAATTGGACCAAGCTTAAAAACTCCAGTCTGTCATTCCAAATTTATAAAAGATTTCAATGTCCTCTTTTGAGTAATTCGACAACAAAACAAATCCTTGGAATACATCAGGCGCTTTAGGAATTGAAATCATTATGGTCTTGTCTATCAGCTTAAAGATACATAATCTGTGTATGCCTTTTGTACTTAAATCAGATTAAGTAGTATATAATTGTGTCTTAAAAACATGCTGTTGTATTTCACCGAAATTTGTAATATACCGGTTTGCAATTGTAATGCTTGTAAACAAATAAAAGAAAAATCATTTGTTACCGGATTTGACAAATTTCCGCTCCATTGTGGGAGTATCTAATAAATAAGCTTCGAGACAAATTTGGAAAACACCTTACTCTTTTGCTGATATTGACGTTTTTGTGTAACGGAAAAGTTTAGATAATTACGTGTTTCAAATGGAAATAACTTTCTAAAATTTTGTTGAACTGAGAGTAATTAACGAAAAAAAAAATATATTCGTTTGTAAAAAAGTGTTAATCCAAGTATTGATTTTTTCTTCGTTCAATAGGCAATCTATAAAAGAGAAAAAACCGACTTACCGATAACTTGGACTTCAACGTTTCTTCTATCAGAGTTTTTCTGTCGATTCTGTGCTTGACATGTATAAGTACCTTCGTCTTCCTTCCTTTGTGTCTGTTCGACAACAAGTGTACCGTTGGCATAGACTCTTTGTCTTCGATTAATTGGCAATAATTGTCCTTCCCGTTCCCATGTGATCGTTTCAATAGGATAACCAGCAACTGGACATTTAATAATTAAATTATTACCAGATACCGCCGTAATCTTTGGCATTTCTCTAATAAATGGTAAACCGTACACATTAACACGTGCACTATGCGATATTTTTCCAACGCTATTATGTGCTGTACATGTATATTCACCACCATCCTCTGCTTTGATATTCGTTATATTTACATGACTGATAACATCATCTTGTACAGTAACATATTGTCCAACAAGAAAACGTGGATGATCTGGTATAGGGAAACCATCTAATGTCCATGTGAATTGTGGTGGTGGATTACCATTTGCAACACATTTCAATGATACCATTGGACCTGGTTGGAGGGTTTGTTCGGAAAACCAATAAATTAATTCTGGACCAGCATCACCCATATCTAATTCAGCTGTTGCTTGTGCTTGATCCCAATTATTACTAACCATACATTGGTACATGCCTTTATCATCTTTTGATAGTTGACGGATTGTTAGTTTTGGTGGAACGGCCATTACCTCAACACGGTTGTCAGGGGCGACCGGTTTACCTGAGCAAATCAAACAAAAGAGACACGTTTTTCGATATATATTTTTTTCAGTAACTAGACCCATTTTTCAATAAATTATTACTTATTCGCACGTATCGATTTTCGTATATTTAGTTTCAAAATCCATTTTTTTTTATCTCCGGTTATTTTATAATAATAATAATAATAATAGAAGGGATAAAATTGTTATAAATAGGAAGCAATAAAGACTCTTATTTTAAATATAAGCAAAGCATTTGTCTGTGGAACGGGCATTCTTACTTATCTGTAGTCTCTTTGAATCTTTCATGTCTCCCAAGTGATCATAAACGTATGGTTGGTCTATTATATTTATTCCGCTTTTCCAGTTGTTTCTACCTCTATTTTAAAGAAATAATTATTAAAATTGCCACAAATTGTTAAACAAAAACAACAACAAAAAAATTATTGAAAGCTATTAGCATGTTGTTAGCGTGCAACACCTTATAGTTTCATTTTAAACCCGTCTATTCTCGAATAACGTCGGACATGAAACAAGCTACTCAAAAGCTACTAAAGTTTTAGACACAACAAGTTCATTAGTTAGTAGACAGTTAGGGAGAACTCCTATATGTACTATACATATATAACTAGTAAAATCTTAATTAATACCAACCATTATGCAGCCAGCTGACTTGCGAAATAGGGTATCCGTTGACAATACATTGAAAGCTCGCCTCCTTTCCAACATCAACCACTTGAACTTGTGGTTGAACATGTGCAGACAACGGTGCCGTTATTTCCAGGGTTACTCTAACACTCTCCTCACCAGCTGAATTGTTGGCAAAACATACGTACACCCCTCTGTCTTCAAGCCGCACCTATAAAATATTCATACGTTTTATATGATGTTAGAGGAGAATTTTTTGAAAATTTACTTTAGATATTCGTAATAGACCGGCTGATAGAATCGTCAAACGTTCACCTAATGCAACAGGTACGCTTTGTCCTTGCAATTCTCGTTTCCAATAATAACCAGGCACTGGATATCCTTGTGCAACGCATGGCAATGTTACATCTTCACCTAACACTACCCGTCGTGCATTATATTTATCAACACTGATACGCGGCTGAACATTACTTTTTGCTTCAGTTACAATAATTCTACCAGGATAGGTGCTAGTTTGGACTTCACCTTTACAAAAAAAAATAATAAATATTCAAATTAAAACACCTAAATTTATTACAAATATATGTGAAACTAACCAGTTAATCGATGTACTGTACGACAAGCGTAATTCTTGTAACCGTCACTAGGTCCAGCATTACTTATATAAAGATCACCATTACTAAGTACAACGTATTTTCCACCAATATCTGTGTTCGGGTAAATATTGATAGTTTCATCTTGTATCCAGGAAGTTACCATTACATATTCGACAACATAATTTGGGATTTTGCATTTTAGAACAGCTGTATTACCGGCTATCACATATTCATCATGTACTTGAACGTCATACTTTTGCCTTACGACTGTAAACAAATGTATTATTCACAGGATGTCAATAACAATGATACATTCATGTTTATTATTGATTGGAATATTTTAGCAAGTTGGTAAAATGTTTAATTTAATTCTATCGCAGTAATAATCGGGGAGATTTAACATGCATCTAGAGCATTTTTGTCTTCTTTTTGGCATTAGAAGCACGTATTTGGTGATACTCAGTTAGCCGCAATCCATTCTGTCAAGTTAACGTTAGTTTATTCTAATTGCGATAGAAAAACATTCGATTTTTTGAGATTTGATTGTTGACATGAACTAGATAAGTAATTATCATAGCTAGGCTTCATTGTTTGTTTAATAAATTAAGTCAGGACTTAATTCAAGACTATTTGTAGACACAAAACGACCCTTTACTAGTTAGATTTGTTTATCCTTAGAGTTGTTGAGATAGTTCCTGTTTGTAGTGTTAAGTAATCATTCGAATTTTACCGTAGACCAAGATAATCGTTTAAGGATACTTTTAAAAATTAATATCCATCAAAATAAATATCACTTTATTTAAGATCGTCAAGATTCTTTGCAAATTTGACGTGTTAGTAATCCATCTTACAGATTCTCTAAAACACTTATTCGGCAAACGTTTTTCATTATAAAATTTCCAGTAGAGTAGTCGTCGTATTGTTGTGGAGAATCCGGAAATTAAAGCACTATAGGGTGAAATGTGCAAAGATGATGGTCCAATTGTATACACATGCGTTAGATATTGGAAAATGTTTACATTTTAAGTGAGATGTTAGTAGATTCGAGTAAGCCAATTTGATTTTCACAAAAGAGGGACACTGTAAAAGGTTTACGAGATTTACCACTCGGCTTATAAAGGCTAAATTGGAATCAGATTTTAGGCAAATAATCAATGGTTTGTTAGATAGGAGCATCAGAAATCCAAATAGGATGGGAAAAAAATATGCCAGTGCAGTTCTTGTTTTATCTATAATTAGACTCATTACTGAACAACGTGTAAAGGAGAAAATCAGCTTAAACCAATAGAAATAAGGAATCATATAAAGACGAAAAAATATACTTGGAAAAACAACTAGGGGCACATTGCTGCCGATCCTTAACGTTGAAGCCATTTGATAATTGAGTGAAATATAAATTTATCCAAGAATTATTTCGTTGATTTAGAGGCACCACATTTAGTGTCATTTTTTTTCAATAATTAAGTTTCTTTTTTTGTTAATTAACAGGGCCACGACTGTCTTGTTGAAATCTAATGGTTTCTCAGCAAAAACTCTAACAACTTTCAGTGAAATCAATTAAATTCTATTTATAGAAGTGTGTTGCGAATTCAGCTGTCTAAAACTCTGGAATTTTTTTACCAATGATTGTTGTAATCACATATAAATTATAAATGATCATTTTCTGTTGCCTGTCACTGGGGGATTTAGAGTCAATTTTAATATTCAGTATTTACATTTACTTTGCAAAGTAATTTTTTATGTAACGTGCTGTGTATTTCCAATTAAATATTTGTAATGTTTAGTTTGTTCAAGTTGTGGATAAATAAACTGCGAAATTCAAGTTGAAACTTTTCCAAATTTAAAATTAATAATCGAGTATATGTGTAGAGTTCATAATAATTCATAGAGCATTGTATTCACGCTCTAGTGCGTCTATAGATTTAGAAAATAATTATGTAGTGACTTAATCCTGCTTTTATCAAATTTCAAATCTTTGCACTGTGAAGTTTCTCACAAGATATTAGAGGAATAAACGGCATACGATAGGATTTAGGCGATGTTGCTGTTGTTGTTTGTGGAAAATTAATTCATATTTCATCTTGTATAGAGACCAAAACTTTCTTAATTTTGTTTGTTTTGGGTAAATATTTATTGGAAATTCTTGTAATATTTCTATACTATATAACGTTCATTTCCAATTATGTAGAAATGTTCGGGTGAAATGGGATGCATATATTTTACATCCGTGATATACCCAAGTTTCCCCTTGAATAATTGATATCATTTAAAAGCTCTCAGGTAAGCAGATGTGTCTGTGTGGAAAATAGCTAGGGAAAATGAAACTGAGAGACAGTAAACCATGCGGAAACTCGAACAAGATACAATCACTTGAAAGGTAAAGCTTTCATACAGACGTAGAGTTTTTCAAGTTTACTATCTTCTCTCTACTTTACCGTCTTTCTTATGGAACAAAAAAAAAAAAAACGGGGGAAAAAAATCGAAATTATCCCCATGAAGGTTTGAAGGGAATGGTGAACGATTACACGGCGCCTCCACCATTTGTTAGAGCACTCGCCAATAATTTGTTCTATTGGGTAAATATATCATTATTTTTTTTTGTATAAATGAAAAACTGGTTGAAATATGGACCAAATTACTGTAACGACTAATTTTGACAAAGATAAACTCTATTTAAGCGTCTGAAATTGATTAATTTTTGTACTTTAATTGGAATTCTAGCGAATAAGGGTGTTTATGTGTACGGATAGATTTAGTGTATAGGAGACCGTTTCGGGAGGTTTTCAGTTTGTTGGAAATAAATGATCGTAACAATACACTTTAGTCATTCTTGTAACAGTAGCAGTACTCTATTGGTGTTTTGTTCTGTTTCACACTAAATTAATCGTTTAACCCCGTAGCAATCATTCCCTTTATGTTGTTGTCTTCAAGAAGGGTGAAAACCTTCTAAATTCCTTTTCATCAACCACTTTGCACTTGTTCGTTTTTAATGAAGTTCAATGTTTATTTGTTTCAAGTTCATTATTATGCCCCATTTACGAAGATATATTCGTTTTTAAATAAAGCAATCCTTTAATGAACTTAGAATAAGCTTTTCTGATGAGAATTGTTCGAAATTAATTGAATGGAAGTTGTAATATACGAAATTAATTTCTTGATTTATGACTTTTACTGTTTGTGTCATTGAAAAATAGTTTTGTATCGTTTTGTCGATATTAAAAAGAAGTAAAATAGAAACTTACCAGCTTTAACGTGCACTTCACGACTGATTATCGTTCCCAATGGACTTTTCAGTTTACACCTGTAGAGTGCTGCATGGACATCGTGCCGATATCTTTCACTGGGAAATGGTGGGAAGGCCAAAGTACCATTTGGGAATAAAAGTCTCAATTCTGGTACCTTAAAATTAACATAAATTTTAATTCAATTCTCAAGCATCTAGTTACGTTTTTGATTAGAGAATTTACGAAAATAATTAAGCCAAACAATCGTAATTTCATGCTCACAGTTTATCATGGTTATTATTATCATTTATTGTATTTTCTTGGATCCAACTTGGTCATTGTAACGAAAATGTAATTTTCAACAGCAACGTGTAATACGTTTTGCGCTAATAATTTGTTATAAATGTCCCAATTAAAGTCTCATAAATAAACATTACAACGGTTTAAGCACTTTTAGAGGCGGACCACTATAAATCAATATCATTTAACGTTCTCATATCTAATTTTTGTCTAGATTAATGTTTGTATTAAAAATAATTTCTACCCTTTTGTTGTTGTTAGCGACTGTAGGTCTTTGGGGGTTTGTTAATGTAATTTGTTGCTTTGACGACTCCTATAAGTGTTCTAAAGAATGCGTGCAAGTGAGGTATTTTACTATCTGGAACATTAGTCACAGTTCAACATCTATGGTCTGCATTAAGTCGCAGTGAAAGAGTTAATAAAATTGTTATTACCTTTATATGCCAGTTCTATGTTATTCTTCAGTAGAGTCTTTGTTATGGAACATAACACTGTCGGAAACTGATAAAGTTTTAAGTACTTGAACAGTATCAAGGATACCTAATGTTGCTGCTTCTTTAGATATTACATTAGTGCATTTTTCACGTGGGTATTATTGAAAAACGATTATTGTAAAAGTCTAACCTATTTAGTGAAATTTTATGGAGAGGCGAAGCATGTCGATTATCGAAATATTGAATTTTTAATTTAATTTATTCTAATTTATCTGTTCATCCGACTCGACCTTCTGTTGTATAGGTTTTATGAATAAAGTTAGAATTTTATTCTAATAATGCTGGTATCGCTGTTCCTAATTTAAAGTTTCAAATTATAATGACTATGCTTATGTTACTTATGTTGTTTAAAATTATTCCTTTTTCAATCTAAACTTTGACACTGTATCTTTAGATGTGTCAATATTGGTTGATATCTTATTAATAATGCTTTTACTACTACTCTATTTTTGGAAATTCTACGTTTTTATACGCCGACAAATCATAAATTAATTGATATTCAAAATATTGAAGGTCTGTACTATTTTTAGATAGAGTAGGTAGACGGTCGATGGGAAGTGTAGGTCGTAATTTTAACATTTTGAATTAGAATTGACACTTTGACAGGAAGTAAATAATTCTTATTTAGATGCAGGAGTGACACATGATCACTAATCAAAGATCCTTTGGTTTTCGAAGAAAACACTCAATAATTAATCAGAAGGTAGATGATACTATCCTGTGCGTGTTTATCTATCGAAACTGAACCATTCACGTGTTGCAGAATTGTTAATGTTTGAAATTGACATATTTATAGTAGTTGACATTTAGTAATAATACTTTCTAAAGTTTTACGTGTCACCCCAAATTTAATACATTTCCAAAATAGTTGTGTGGTTCTGTTCATGGATAGCATAGGAAGTTGTGTTCCATTGTTCGCCGGCAATACGGTGTGATTGGGGTGATACCGTTTAAAACATCCTATACATTCAAACTGTGTGATCGATAACGGAACTCTTTAAACGATAAGAAATAGAATACTGTCATAATTAATCAGAGATAATTGAATAATCGTTACAATTCTCTAAAGTTATCACCAACTCAGAAAACTCACGTATTTGTCATTTATCATCATCTTCCACTTGGTCAAGTGTAACGAAAACTCATTAGTATCTTGTAATTATGTTATTACATAACTGTTTTAAAGCTTTTATGTTAACTTGAAGAAATTCGAAATATCTTGACATTGTAGCCTATTAAAGTAACTTGACCAAGAAAATCGAAAAATCACACTTATTTAAGACGAACGCGCGTATGCAGTGATCAAATAAGCAAGCCCCGCGATAAGTAACTGTGAATTGGTTATAAATTGTTCAGATAACTTCTCAAATAATTCACACCGATCTCAAAATTCTCATGTTAGGGCCTATGCAGACGACGGTAAACGCAACTAAGAAGTACTGCAAATGTGATGCAGTTGCAATCTGTGCACCTTTGTACACGTTCATAAATTGACAAACGCGCAGTGATAAAAAAACGCGCTAAAACTGCGAGTTTTTTAACTGAATGTTCTTCTATTTCAGTTATAAAGCGGTCGGTTTTAAAAAGCTTGCATTTTTAGTAACAACAAAAGAAAAAATTCCGCACATTAACCAAAATTCTATAATCACAATTACAACTGCAATGGGTATGCGAAGAGGAGAGCGGTACCGTATGCGTGCGCCTCTCCTCTACCGATTTTCACTATTTTGACGCGATGTTCACGCGCGTTTGTATTGCATTTCGCGCGCGTTAATATCAATCAACGCGAATGACGTGATTAATTACCTAATTAACATTCTATTTCTTCTTTAATTTTGTTTTTCTTATAATTAATAAAATTAGAACGTTGATTGTTAGCATTACCTGATGTGCGATAGAACCATCAGCTAGTATCCATTCAATTTCTGGTAGAGGACTTCCTTGACCTATACAGTCGATTTTACCACCTGAACTGTTACTAAATTCGATTCTATGTGGTGGTTCATGTAGGAATAAGGGTCCTTGTAAATCCAATCCACCGCTCCATACTGTAAATAGAAAAGAGATTTTCAATTCTATGTTAACCAACAAATACGAAAACATGTAAATAAGAAAATAGGACAAATAGTAGTGTTGTAATATTTATAAATAGAAATCTAATTCTTTATCACAATCAGTGTTTATGTTGTTTTTAGCTAATATCACAAATGGAATGCTAATATTGAGGTTGTGTTAATTTGATTCGTATTTATACAATTTAAACAATGGTTTAATGAACTAAGTGTAATACAGTTAATAATTAATAGGATTTAGGTGTTTGAATTTGAATTTGTTGTACAATAATATGTTGCAATTTTAGTTGAGCACAGTTGATTTATAATTTTGTTCTGTTGAAATTATAATCAAACACTACAATCTCTAAATTGATTTTATATGTAATTGAAAAAGTTCCAAATTTCCATCAGTAGAAATTCAATTAATCTCCGTATTTCTCATACGATTACTGATTTATATCGTTAATTGTCCATTGAATATTGACCAGAACCAAGCTGTATTCTTGACTGTCGCAGCGTTAAATCTGTCAATGTCTCATAGCACTAAAAGAATTTACCATATTATCAAATGTAGCTAGCATAAATTTGACTTTTCAATTGCAAACAATTGAGTTTGTCGAAAATTGCAACTTCTATGGAATTCAGTTTTGATTACTTTTATTATCACAAGAATTTACGAGGAATTCTCTACGGTTATAGTGAGCTTCTATGTCATTTAACTTGAAATACGTGGACATATAGTGCCAGCTAGATATTGCATACCTTCAAGGGACAATTTCATTCGAGAACCTCCTTAGTTGCTTATCGATTATCGCATCCTATACTTGAGCTGTTTGAGATAATGTCAGTATTAATAAAAAATTTGGTATGTTCGTCCTAATGCCTCAAGTCGAACCTTTGTTGTTATTATTATAAACTTTGAACTAATTATGTGCTGTTAAAGAGAGAAGTCAATATTTAAAACTTTATAAAGTAGTGTTTTTGACAGTTGAGATCTACCGGTGATTGTTTCAGACATAAATCGTACATTCATTTATCTACTGATTTGTAATGATTTCAAAGGCTTGTCAAGTATTGTTTATAGTAAGTTTTATCATAAAAAAAACAAACAACCTATCAAAAACAGCAAGACCACAACAGATCGGAGCTTTGTTTCAAGATTTCTGTGATTTTCATAAAAAAAAAAATAATATACAATCGCTTAAGTTTAAATAGAAATATTGGAAAATAAGGACTACTCAAAGAATCAATCAATAAAGAAAAGTAATCCCACAAAAACTCTCAAGAGTTTGTTCAGAAAGCAGAGACGTTAGCATTCAACAAAAGCTTCGATTCTGTTGTTTGTATTCAAGTTGGGTTTTACAATTAAGTGAATTTAGGCGATTGCCTGGTGGTATTTAATTTGTGGATCCCTAATAATGTTTAAATTAATAAGATAAGTCTTTTTTTTTTGTAGAAAAGACTAAGCAATTGTATGTAAACTATTCGAGGAAATATTTATCAATGAAATGTTTAAATGTAGGCTTTTTGTTAGATTGATCTCTATTAATATGGAATAAGAAATGGGGTTGTACGTATATTCTTTCCCGAATCCTCATCTTCATCTAAATCCTTTTACCCCTCAAATTTTGAGTATTAAGGCGCGTCTCCACACGGCAACATGCTGCCTGTATCAAATTTCTGGTGTGCGTAGGAGCGCAAGTCAACAGTTTTGAGAACCGCCCACGTGCCCGAGCAACACAATCAACGCCTGCAATATATTCCATGCGAAGCGGTAAATGAATAAACATCAAATGAATGTTGCAAGCAATGCGTGTCTGGTCTAGACGTGTTTTAGGATTAGTTAGTTTGTTGCATAGCGAATAATTGTAAGAAACTTATAATTCTTGCCGCTTTGGTTATAATTGAGCACTGTATGAAATATAAAACCCTAAAATATAAAAAAGGAGCAGTATAAACTGCATCACAAGTCCAATCAGTTGATTTATGCTGTCGGGAGACAAAATACACACGAGACACACAATTACAACGCAAATTTGTGGTGGCGTGTAGACAACGTTAGACAGTACCCGCAGACAGTGTTGTAAACGTTGTGGGCAACGCTTGCAGCATGTTGCCGGCTAAATATGTCCGTGTTGAGACGCCCCTTCACATTACAACTATATCAAATGCAGGGGATATCTTCATAAATATAAATATTCTAAGAGGATTTTATGAATCTTCGAACAAAAAAGTAACAGATATGACTGGTTAATATAAAAATACTTTTACAAAGTGTGTAAATATTTAGTTACAAATAATCTTCATCTGCTTTGTCTATATAGAGGCTCTAAATTTATTCATTGCATTGATATCCTTTTAGGAATCTGCAATTTCATCTTTACATTCTGTGTCACCATTATTTCATCTCCAGTAACCGACTTTTTGTACATTTTGTACCGTCTATTGTTTAAATTGTTGAGATTTTTTTGGTACGTATGGATAAAAATGGGGATTTTCCAACAGAGTATTGCAATTGAGCAAGTTTATCAAATGGAGAATAGTCCCATAAATAAGAGCGATCTTCCTACAACTGTCAAATCAAAGAATTCTCTTTCTCGGAACGAAATTTCACAATTTTATGAATAATTCAAAACTGTCATTTTGTATATTTGTAACAAAACTTCCCGATTGAAGGTTTTCCACTTTTAGTTTCCATTTGTTTTCTAACAAAAGCTTCTCAGGTAAATCAGTTTTCTCAATTCGTTTTTCTTTATTTTTCATTTTAGTGATGACGTGATTATTAATTTCACTGCTATTCTTTCAACAAATAGGAATAAAAGAATTGTTTCTTTCATTCTAATAAGTTTTCGAAATATTTGTTGATTGTGTTGGACACGTCTCTCATTATCAGATGGTAAATTCTTCAATATTTGCAACATTTTACTCCAATTATCGTTCTGTGAATATTGCAATAAATTTCTTCATTTTCCTTTTATTTCATAAAAAAACATTCTCTTTGAAAACCGTAGAAAACGAACGATTCTTATCTTGGATGTAACTCAAGGGCCAACATATTACTTTATCTTGCACGATCTTGATTTAAGGATCTGCAATTTGTTTGAAAATTCTCAATTTCCCAGTTCACCTCTATTCGTCAACAAAATGTGAATAAAGTCGATTTGAATAAGATTTGATTAAATTGCCACAAAAATGGATTTACGATATAATTATTAGCATGGAAATAACTAAATCCTTATTGAAACTAAATACGTTCCATTAAATCGTGAGTTAGAACACTCTATCAGAATTAAGGTGTCGCCTTTCACTCAGTAAATAGTAAAGTGGAAAACGTTTTCAGTTACACGAAAAACAGATTATTACAGCTTCAGGTCGTTTATTCATTCCCTGTTATTAAATCAAGATTGAACACATTTATAGTAACTGATTTGAAAAGTAGTTAAAAAAAAGTAGCAAAACACCCTTCTATCTCTTGATAAAAAAAAATATCTCACTCCACCCCTGTGTCACTTTTATTACATATTTTGCAGTTAATTTTAAATTTATTTAGATCTAGACTATAAATATGAGTTTCATGTTTTCATCCCCTCTGTTATTTTATTAATTCACCAGAATCTCCCTTTATTCTTCGAAGGCAATTTAGAATTTAGTATAGACTTGAGTGAGATAAATACATGTACAATGTCATCGTATATTTCATCCCTTAGTGTCACTTGTGTTTCACAATATACCAAATATGAAACTTTTAGACATTTTGTTATTTCATGAGACGGAATATGTCTTCCTGAAACAACTGTACATTCTGGATTAGAATACGAAATGAAGTAATATTAAAATATTACAAATGATTAAGGGAGAGCACTTGATGACTTTCAAGTTTCTCTCGGTAAGTTGGTTATCATAAAAACAGATCAGAAGACCAGAAAATACAGTCAATATTTACACATATTTTCTTCTTAAATTGTTGGAAAATTTCTATTAAATTCTATATTGTTATATCTATTGCCACAAGTTTTGTTGTTTGCTAAACAATTATGGGCATCGTGTTATTCTCTACTTTATACAAAAGCAAAGCTGTGACCTGACCTGTCTACTATACAGAATTACCTTCATATGAGTTACGCGTGTGACTGAATTGGTAGCTTCTTTTCATGCTGACACGTCTTTTCAGTTAAAATATACGTTACATGCAGGGCCAGTCCTAGTGTAGAGCGAGTAGAGCGGTCGCTTTAAGCGCTGGGTGGGAAGCGGCGCCAAAATCTAATCGTGAAAGACTCATTATTTAGCAAAAAATGAATTATAATTTTTTGGGAAGGTGTCGCTCGACTGACGCCGAACAGAAATTTCGCTCCACTCTGATAAAGGACCAGAGCTGCCGCTGGTTACATCATATCTTACACGATTGATTACAGTGGAAGGGCCATTAAAATCCGGTCTAACATACGATAAGCTCACCCTAATTATAAGTTGGTTCTAGACAGGATTCAAATTATTATGATCAGCTTCATATGCGTATTATGCCAAATAATCAGTTTTGAATCTACATCTACAACTTCGTGTAATTAAAATTGATTTTACAATTTAATAAGGAATTTCTCTGATTTGTCAAAATCGATTTTGGTATGCTTTAAGCCTGATTTATTCGATTGAAAATTGGCGCAATATTTACGTTATTGTAGAAGTTTCGCATACAGAATGTATTTCAATTTTCCACAATTATACAAAGAAGAGCAACAGATGAGGCTTTCTCCATCCCTTTAAGCAAGTTTCCTACGAAATTACGTGTAGTCATTTTTTTTTCATAATTAGAACTGCTTGTTAAACTTGCCTTTATTAATGCAAATTAACTTTCTTGTATTTAAGTAACTGAATCATAGTCTTTACGTCACAATTTTGATTGCTTCCTAAAGTTCAAAATATGATGCTGATACTGTCTAACATCGTATGTAACGGGGTTAAATTATTTAACATAAATACCCTTCATTATCGATTATTGTGTGCGGTTTCAATGACTCTTTTATGGTCGACAATTTAACCTCGTCTAAGATTCAGTTCATGTCTTTAATTTGTTCATTATTACAAACCGATATACGAGAACAGAAATTCGACGTAAATTCAACACATGATGTTTGTCGTTAAAGCGAATTTTATTCAATTGATTAACCATTTGATTCAATAGTAAGGTAATTGATTTTGGGAAACTGTTTATGATCGTAAATAAGGGCTGGTTGTTATCGCTTTGTAACGGAGATTATTTGATTTATATTCCATAAAAATGCTACGACTTCTAGAATTCATTCTAGGTATATATAGATAGAAGTATGAATTACTAAGTTTTAGTTTCTCTTCCATAAAGTTTCTGTTATCTACTATCAGTCGTTCTACTTTTTCAATTTTTTCAACAAAAATTAATCTTCACTTATTGTACACTCTTTTGTCACTGTCTGAAAGTTGGTTTCTTGGCGTACATGCCGCTTATTTGACACCAACTCAAACATCTATCATGAAAACGTGTTTATCGTACTATTATCATCTACTACAATAAAGATTTTTCCCTCCTCTTTGTTGGTAATGTTACTTATACAAAAGCTATAGGGATTATTTAGTGATAAAGTCGCTAATGGTGTTTTGAAAGTGGATAACTGAAAGGTAGATAGCAGGGTAGAATGAACATTGATGGAAAAAAAAAAGGTGAAAGGTTGGTGATCGGTGAATAATAAAACATGAGACACTTATGAATCAAAAAAGTATTAGAGCTAACTATAGGCTATAAGAGGATTAGTGTAGTTATGATGAGTCGATATATTTATAGATTATGTGTTAAAGCAATTCTACCAAGTTTGAGTATTCGGGCATCTTTTAATCAAGTCTCAGGTGTATATGTGATATAGATGAACATACCCTTTACCTGTAATTATTTATCCCAATTTCTGCAAGTGAAATTAACTATTCATACCCTTCAGTAACTTGGTGATTAGTGGTATTCATTGTGACTCATAAATTTCATAATGACGTTAAAGACAATGCCGATAACAACGATAACGAGTACGTCTTTGATAAATCAAGCGTAATAATAACAAGCTTTGAGATTGGAAAATACAAAAGGAAAACTGTAAAACATTAATTATACCAAAAATAATGATAATAATTTAAATATTGTGTAATAATCATATTAATAGATTATCAGTGGACTACAGGAAAGTGTCGTTGTAGAAAATGAATGTTCACTTAATGGTGTAACTTCCAACTTTAATGCTACCTAACACCGTATCCTACGATTACTACTTTATTTCAGGTTCTATTGACTTTGAAATCTAATTACTGGCCACTTCCGAAGAATACATTTCGTTTACTTCAACCTTTATAGTTTGCTTTGTACAATACAGTCGTTCCATTTTGACTTACAATTAGTTTAGTTGACTTCAAAGCTACAAAGATAGCAAGCAGTGCATCTATCAAAACTTTAATCTTTGCTGAGTTATCAAGAAAACAGTATTTTTAGCCTAAGAATGCAATTAAATTTGAAGTTGTTCACATTACTGTTCATCAAGTCGGTCAAGTCATCGTGGGGTTACTATATTGAATACACCACTTACTACAGGAACTCATAATTCTTACAGATTTCTTTCTAATAATAATAGTGTACTACAGATGCTTTTTAATGGGATAAAGGTTGAATTTCGGTTACAAACCTATTAAGTAAATGGAAAACTTTATTTGATGGACTAAACTTTGTAAAACTTTGTCATAAATTATTGTTACTAACCAGGGTATATCAACCTCCTTTTTTTTTTAATTTTAAGCTATGTTAATGTCTACCTTTACCTAACATCATTTAAAATTTCATCGTTTACTAGAGAAACTTTCTAACTTTGGCCTGTGCTTGTTTACATTCTACCCAAAATGACTGAGTCGTGTAACTTGTTTCTTCAATTATTAATTCAGTTTTAATTCCAACTTGGTTCTATTAAGTTATATAGTGTACACTACTTTTATATCAATTTAATCTAATTTGTGAATAATTCATATATTCCTTCTAGGTGGAATTGCTGTAGTCTGATTAGTTACGAAAAAGTTTTTCTTCTCGAAAAAATGCTTTCCATTGTCGCGCATAAATTATTTCTCCACAAAAACAAACCGAGTGCATTTACATTTGTTGTACGGTTTCTTATTCTGATTGTCGTTAGTTTTGATTGAATTTAGAAGTTGAATTATTTTCGAAAGCCCACAGCACAAGTATCTTAGTTTTCATTAAAGATAGTAAAACAAGTCAGCCATACATTTGCATAAACTTTGAAGGATTCCTCTTTTTTCTTTCTTATGTCGTGTTTAAATCTAGTTTTGCCTTCAAGCTAAATAAAATTCGTAAAGTCGTTACGAACAATGAAATTTCTTCACCATGAAATCGAATATCCTACAAAGACAGTCACGAATCATTATCTTCGTTCCAGTTTATCGAGAACGTTTCTTATTACTTTACAACGAAAGAAAAGCTCCAACTTGCGTATCTTTAATTATTATTTATCAAAATAATGGTTGTATGTAAATTTTTGTTAATTTGATTTGTATTCAACCATATAAAAAGATGTTTTGTTTTGTAAAAAAAATTCATTTGCGAATGCGCAGTTTAACCAGCTTTCAGTAATTAGAGGTGCATTGCATTTTTAAAGAAATCGATGTTGGTAACGAGTCATGGCGGTGGAAGTGGTGGTGGTGGTGGTGGTAGTTGGGTAAAAGAGAGTAAGCCTCCTGTACACCTCTCATCATAGGTCACGCTTTCAGGATTCTCTTCAACGTTTCCCGGGAGTTGTTCCTAGAAAATTGCTTGTATAAAAGCAATGAATAGTTGCATTCATATGCCACAAACTACTTGTCATCTTTGGCTAATTTGAATAATCAATCGAGACAAGAATTTCTAATTTGGTTAACTTGGAAAGTTCTTTGTTAGGCAAAATATATGACAGGAATTCATCGAGGATTTTATATTTTAATTTTAAAATGTTTGTTAAAAGCTTCCTCACATAGACATAAACATACTTTGTTTCGTAATCTTCCACAGAAAGGTTAATTACAAGATTTTTCTTCATTTTTTTACTTCATTTTCTTTTATTACAGTACATTATTTCTTGTATTATTAATTGTCATAGATATATCTTCTTTTCTTTCTAAATCTTCTTACATACCATTTAATTGTGAAACATTGGAGACCATAAGCGGCAAGACAAAATTCTTTATAATCCTTATATTTATTGTTGTAGTTAAGTTATAATATTTCTTGTAATTTCTCTACCTATTCAGCTATAATGTCTCTACATTTTTTGCTCTACCGAATTCGACCCCATTGTCTGCATTGTTCAACTTTGAAGATTTCTACTTTCAGTTAATGGAAAAGGGTGACTACAATTACCAGAAAAGATTACGGAAGAATTTAATTATTGTGACATTTAAGCTTTCCCAAACACTATATCCCGGGATTTTTCTAGTTGGATCAATGACTAACAAAATAAGAAAACAATGTGGATGTATTTATTATTCAGCATCTTTTAAAATACATCAACATAAAGCTCGGCCAACCTTTAATTAATATTACGCAACATTAACATACTTCTAGATCCATGCTTCTACCGAGTGTTACATACATTTCTTTAAGGCTGATTTACACTGAGTGAGTTGACTAATTAGTTGCTGGAGAAAAAAGATGTGCGCAAGTGTCTGATGATAAAATGCGTCTAGTCAACAACAATATTTTTCACAAGAACTGTTTCTGTCAACATTCAAGCAACTATTGAACACAACTATTCCACTAGCCCAAGAGTAGAATTTGAATCAAACCAGTAGCTGTCGTAGTAGCAAAACGAACAGCAATTTAACAAGACAACGTCGTGATAATCGAGCATTGAAACGCACTTAGCCTCCGTTTCTATCCTGTAGAGATAGTTTCTAGTTACAGTAAATATGGAAAATTGTCGCAAGCTATCATCACAACTATGCGACACTATCATTACTGGTAATTTGGTACAATTTGTAGATTTTACCAATTCGTTGCGTTTTACTCTAGGGAGGACCTCTGTTAGTATACGGATAGTTAACGCATTATCTATGGACTGTCGGTTGATTCGATTTTACGTTACTTTGTAGCAACAATTGAATTTAAAAGGAAAATCGTTTTAGCCAATTCTCTGGATGTCTCAGGTCAAATTCTGGTGGTCATTCAACTTTCGGCAAGCTAATTCTTGACTTTATCAATTATAAACGGAATATTTAATGAACAAATATTCATTACCAAGATCCTGTCTTTACTATTAAAAATAAAAACGTTACAGCAACTTTCTAGTAGCGTTTGTTGTCAAGTATAACAGAGACTACTTCAGGAAAATGTTGAAGAAACTTGTATGGTTAAAACATCTGTCTACCGTTTTATCTTTAGGATCTTTGTAGCGAATAGCTTTCACGTAAATAGTAAGAAAACAGACTAAATTCCGATAACATTGGACAGAAAACGTTCATTTTGTAAACTTATTCTTCTACAATAGCTCATGTTCGTTTACAGACATGTATAGGCCGATGTTATTAATTTTGTGTGTGTGTTTTTTTTTGTTTTTAACAATGTTACACGATAGAATAAAATTCAATGTGTATTCTAGTGAAGGTTATTTGTTTATGTTGAAGTTTTGTGGAGAAATTTGTGTAGCGTCTACTCGTGCGGATAAGTTCTCTAGCTTCCACAAGATGTAGCAAATTTTTAACGAGATAGACAAGTGTCACAAAAAAACTTTTTCATTTTCCTGCTGCAACATTGAAACACTAACCAGATTCTCAATGTTTACCAAAAATTAAAGTTTTACGTATAAATCATGGTTTATTTCCAAACATCTTATCTTCAGATGACGTGAATCAATCGTAAATTGATAGATTGTGCTCCTACATATACTAATTCGTTGGGGTTCTACACACATGAAATATTATGTTTCTACCCTTAAAATATGTCAAGTAAACTAAAACTGTTCGATAGCACAAAAAAGAGGGATAAGTGGTTAATATGATATTTTCCGTTATGTGGTAGGATAAGTGTTTTGAGATGGAACGATGAACTTTATAGATGTGTAACTTACAAGAAACTGAGTATTTAGAAAATTGTTACACGTCTATAGTTTACCCCCATCAAACAACACTTTGTTACAGAAAAAAAAAACTCAAAAAGAAATGTTGGTAATTACAATATTGTGATTCATTATCGTTACTGTTTCTTTTGTTTACTTCCATGCTTCGTTGATGTCTTTGTATCAATTACAGGAACAATTTTGGTAGATGTATATAAAACGTCGTCAGTAATAAAATGGAACATTTGCTTAGATTGATGGTGCTTAAGAATGAGTAAGGTAGTAAACACATGAGGCGATGGAAATATATTAAACCATTGGGAATGTTTTATTGGTAGCTATAAATGTTGGTAACTCGTGTGTATATCCGTAGTATTCAAATATATTTACATATATGTGATTTTCAATTGATGTTCAGATTATTTCTCTATGTCTTCCAAAATTATACTTCTTCCCTTATTTAATTAAATTACAAAATCGATAAAAATTTGCTGAATATTATAAACTAATTATACTAATGCACGTTTCAATTTGTAATTGAATAATTTATAATGCGTGTACAAACAAGGTGTGTTTCTCTCTCCCCTAATACTTTTATTTTTATTTTATATTTCTTCTCTCATAAAAATTGTCTTATTAAAACAGGTATAATAACTCACAAAAGAATTCAGTTAATTTATTTTGCTTAAAATACCTCATTTGAAAATATTGTTTAATGTATTAAAGAGCAGTCAGGGGTGGTAATTTTTCTTTACAACTACGCTTTTATAATTGTCGTCTTACACTCCGAAGATAATTCACATAAAATTGTCTTCTTCCTTGTGAAAGTTACTCGTAATGTAAATTTTTGTTGTTCAAAATAACGCAGGTAAATTGAAACAATGAATTTCATGTTATTTTTTTAATATTTGTAATAGAATTTTTAATATTTTTGTATTTATTATTGCATTTCTACAACAATACATCTTTGAAATGTTATACAAAAACGGAAACCTTCAAATCTGTGAAATGGTTTTCAACAAAGCGTTGTCTGTAATTAAAACCGCCAGCTTTCATAGAATGGTATTTCATTAAAATTGTTACAAAGGTGTACGTTACATACCTACCTATAACGTGCTCATATTCCAAGGTAAATAAAATAGAATTTTTGAATTTTGTAATCCATGAATGGATAATTAACGAAAAAATACAACATAGCTTCAAGCGTCAACCACTCGAATTCTTTTCCTCGTAATAATTAATTTTCGGATGAAGTAAATGTTTTCGTAAGAGGGTGGTTAATTAATTAATATCAGAAATGGTGGCTTTGTTCCTCATAAAAATCGGGAAAGAATCCAGAGTTGCTACTTGCCATGCGAGTGCCTAGTTCAAGTGGAACACAATGTTTCGCACTACTATGACGAGTACAGCCTTTATTTCAAATATTAATTGATTGATTTGCTGTTTATGATTCTACATTTTCCTTTGTGTTTATGGCTAAAAAGATATTTTCTCGAATTTTTATGAAAATTTTAATTAATAGACGTCAATACGAAATCCGACAATTTTTCAACAATTAGTGACATTGATGGAAATAATTAATTCATCCGTTTTACAAATAACGCCGCCATATTTAATTATAACGTTTAATTGGTATTAAATTTCAGATAAACATAAGTGAGTGGTGGTGAAAAAAATAATTATGTCAGTCATTTGCATATTGTACATTACAGGCTATAATTAATGTAAGTCAAAACGCTATTCTGCACATCTAATGGAAATACAACTAACGAATGTGTGAGAATTTAGATTGATTTTTTTTTGTTTTGTTCACAGTTAGTGGAAATAAAACGATGTTATGTACACATACACACATTCAGTAATAAATTGCAAATTGATTCAGGTAACGCTCCAGTTTTGTGCATTTTTTCACAAAATAAATACAGGTTGCCCCTTTTAACTACAAAAGAAATGTTAACTTTGAATTTGTTGCGTTTGTTTCATTTTGAAATAATGGAAAGCTTTTATTGTTGGATATATTTTTTTTGTCCCGGCGCATCCACCATTTTTAATCCATTAATAAATATTCGTATTCGTTTCGATCATATTTGTTTTTTATGACTTCTGATAAGACTAATCTATCGATTACATATTGAATTTATTGATTTATATTTCTAGTGAAATATTACAAAATTCTAGAATGATAAATTTGGATCACACACACACACACACACACAGCCATGGTAAAAATTTAATTTATTGCAATATAAAATTCTGATCACAGTCTTTTTGAAATTACAATGTCGTCTTTCTCCACTGATATTAACAATTAAGCTTGTTCAGTTTTGAACTGGAAATCTTTTAAGTCAGCTACCGAAATCAGTTCATGCATGAATCTCAACTACCGTCTGTTCTCTTCTTTTTTTGTTCCAAACCGTTCTTTGCTACTTTGCCTTTTAATATTGCACGATTATTTTCATCATCATTATTATTATTATTATTATCATCAATGTTTTGTTAATAAGTCACTCAACGGTATTAATTCAAATTTTGAGTTAAAGTTGTTAGATATTCTATCTTTATTTAAATATGCAGGGTTAGTCATTTGAAGCAAAATGGGCATTATCGATAAAAGCGTTTCTAAAGTGCAAAAAAACGGTCAGTATCTCTCAGAACCTACTCATAAATGAGTAAAGAACCCCTACTACTGAAACTGGGGAATGTCTAGATTATGGCAGTGATTTTTTCCTTTTCGAAAATCATCATTTTCTTTGAAAAAAAATTCGAATACTTTCCAATGTTTTGTATTTTAATTAATTTTAGTTGATCTACTTTTAAAGGTCAGTTGCACTGTTTATCTTTCCTTTACATTGAATTCATTGTCAGATGTGCTGACGTGCGCATCAATTCATTTGAAATGCGTATTTTAACACTGTTTTTTTTTAAGTATGTGGGCGATGTTTCCATTAAACAATTGCCAATTGTTTACTTAAACGCTTCTCCTTATAATTAGTAGATTTGCCATCTTCTTCGATTTTTTTTCAATGAAAATGGCGATTTTTGAAAACGAAAATTTTTTTTCATAATCTACACATTCTGGAGTTTCAGCTGTAGCGGTTCTTTATTTATTTTTGTGTAGGTTTTGAGAAATGTTGACCGTTTTTTTTCATTTTAGAAACATTTCTATCGGTACTCTCTATCCTTGCGTTTCTGTTTCGTTTCTCTAAAAATTATGGGAACTGTAGCTTGTAATGACTAATTCTGTATATAGAGGGTATCGGAAAGGTAATACGAGGCCCTTCGGTAAATTTCATTATAATGTTTGAATAACGTTTGAATAGTTTATTGTGTTGATATCGATGGTTGGTCGAGTCTAAAGGGCTAGTTATGTGCACTATAAATAAACAAATTTCAATTTTACATTTAAACACAATAATGAATAAAAAGTGTAGAGTGAAGTTTGTGTCACGATTACCATTCTTGTTTGTTATATTCAAAGTATACTCATGTCTTCTTCAGGATATTGTTTTAAAATCCATATAAAGCAGTCTGCATTATCATCCTTCTGTTTTCTTGTGTTTCCACCAAAAATCAATTCTCTCATTTATAGAAAACTGTGTGTGAAAAATTCCCAACCGACTCGTTGTTCCGTTGTCATCATCAACATGGAAAAAACGACACTAATGAAAGCTCCTCGAAATTATTCAACTGACTGGTTAACTAAAGAGTTCAGATACGAAATCGTCGTGCATTATCATCATCATCTAAGATTAAAATCAGTAGTTGTAACAGTACAAGTACAGTCCTTTAATGATTGGTGAAAAATAGAGATAGAGATATAACAGGAATAAAACTATATATATATATATATATATATGTGATATAGTGGAACAAAAGGAAGTGTAAGAGTAGTGGTCCAGAATACAGCAGCCTCATTAGTGAACTTAATAGCCGCTAGCGGCGTAATCATTGCATTGATGAATTTCTAAAATAATGCAAGAGCACGCGTTAATTACCAAGTCTAAGGGTCTTTGAGGTTCAATTTACTATCTCTGTTTGAATCTATCTCATTCTATCGTTATATGATTTTATTTCAACTCGTGTTGTTGTACGGTTTATTCTAAGCAACACATATTTATACAGAATTAAACTTAGGTGAACCTGAAGGGTAGTAACTCTATTAAGTAATTAACAGTTATTTCGTGGAATTAACAAATCACTCAACCCACGTCATTCCCAGTCAATTTGAATTATTCAAATGCACAGTCGGTAGCTATAAATAATTTAAAATGTGGATTACATTTTTTCACCATTAATTCAAACAAAACAATTAAAATATATCCGATTATTTGTATTTTTCCACTCTTCCTCTATATAAAGGGTGCTAATTAAATTCCATGCAAGTAAATGTGCAATTTTATACAAAAAATAAACGTATACAAGGTAGGAACTTATTGAAAAACATCACATGCTTATCAATGGAATTTAATAACTGTTTGATATCTATTGATGGATTCGAGGAGAAATTCAACAGGAAGAGTCGGAAAATTCCAAACATCGTCTGCCACTATTCCAAATGAATTGTCGAGAATGATTAAAAAAATTGCTGTAAAAAAACTTTATTGTAACGAGTAAAGTTGTGGCGAATTTATTTGTTGTTTTGCTATTGATTTTTTGTGGAAATTGTAGGAAAGATGAGGCGTAATTATCAAAAATTTAACAGATAGACTGCAAAAAAAAAACAAAACATCAAAGTAAAGAAACAATAATCCACCATTCGGCTTGTACGAACGTAAATTTTTAAAATTTTATTAGAATTTTGTTGAATAGTAACGAATCGAGAGATCAGTGATCATGATCGGAAAAGTTTGAAACCCTTCAATTATGTTACAGTCTCCGAGGAAAAAAAATATGAAAATAATGTCAATATTTTGCCTTAAGGGAATTTTATGTCTCCAATTGAGCTTTGATTTGTAAACAGTTTTATGAACGATTAAAAATGTCTGTTGAAGGTATTATTATTTTTTTTACTTTTCAATTTCCATTAATTTCATCAAGTGAAGTTAATCTCAACTGCCAAATAAATTACATGCATCACAATAATTAACTTCTAGTCTTAATTAATGTCAAACTTTTCATCCGGAAACTTTACCAACTATTAACGGTTAAATATTTGTTAAAAACTTTTTTTGAGTTTTCATTAATACCAAATAAGAGCCGATAATTAAACAAATCTAATTAAAAAAAAGTTTTCTAATATATTTGATAGAGGTTTTTGTTTTCAAATTCGTAGCCAATTTTAACCGACAGTTAACTAGACAACAATAACAATCGATTATTAAAAATTACAGTTAATTTTTGGGATAAACTAACGATCCTTTAGCTGCCCTTTAAGTCCTCTATTCATCTCTAATCAGATCAGATAAAAGAAACTTTTTCTTTAGATGCTGCATGTTTTTTTACTGTGCATACAGTTACAGCAACGATAGTTAAAGTTAACGGTCCGTTATTATATGTATGATAATGCTAGATAAATAAGAGTAAATTTACCTTTAGTTCTTAATAAATCAACAAAATCTGATTGTGAAAACTTTTCTCATTTATTTCACATTGTTAGTTTTGTTATTAATTAAATATTTGGTTGTCAAAGTGGTTGAAATTTAACTCTTGTATCATTGACATATACGTTTCGATAATTTAACTTAAAGAATTAACTGTGACTCCAAATTGACGTCAATATTTTCACCTGGAAACTTTTACACTCAATTTCCAGCTGTTAACGCTTATATATTTGTTAAAACTTTTTTGAGTTCTCATTAATGTCAAAATGGACTTTAATATTCTTCAAAAATTGAGACAAGAAACTTTTCTGATATTATTTTTCACAAACTTATTCTTAAGTAATTAAAGTGATGGTTAAATTCATCTTTGTTGTTAGATAGGTAAAGATAACAATTATTGTACAGCGTGTTCCAGCTAATGCTACTCTTTCTATTCTATTCTTTGTTAAAGAACTAGAGGTCAATGACATTGTTGTTTATTAGAAACCAGTTGGCATTGAAGTTAAATTATGCTGACATTTTGGATCTATTCGGATTGGGATAAATCGTGTGTTATTGTTTTTATTTCTATACTAATCTATGCACAACCTTATTTTAACTTGAAGTGTGAAGCCACTGATCTCTAGTTATTTATCAATGGAACGGTTATTTCTAATTCTCTTGATCCCTTTATTTTTGTATTCACAAATAACAGAATTGTAATGTTAGTTAAAATAGCCAGTTTAATTAATTAGAGAATCGTTCTTTTCGATAACAGTTAAATGTAACTGGGAGATAAATTTGATAATTTATTATTTCACCTGGATTTGAGAGATTGAACCTTGATGTCCAAAACTTTTCTCATGGGTTTGTGTAAAATCTACCGACGACAGTTGAATTTAACTACCGAATAAACTTCGAATTTACCTTAAACTTGAAATGTTAACTTTTATTGTCGATGATTTTATCCCATTTTTCCACTAACTGGTTGAATTTTCAACAATAGTTCTGTGTTATCAGTTCGTTTAATTTTTGTCGGTTAGCTGTTTTTACCGTTTGAGCTATTTTGTTAATAATTGTTAAATTCAACAAATATTAATTTACAAGCTTACAAGTAAATCTCACGGGGTGGAAACTCCCGATTTTGATAATTTTTGGTCTGTAGGGACACTTGTTTTGCCGTTCGTGCCCATACTCAAGTTTAAGGGAGAAAATGGGGTTCCTGCTGCAAAATCAGTTTTTTTTTACAAATATCTCGAAACATGCGTAATATTTTTCGATGATTTTAAAAGCAAATAAAAGAGACACCCAGGGGCTATTTGTCGGAATTCAGTCCCAAAGTTTCATCATTAAATACGAGTTCTACCCCTAATTATCAAAAATATGAAAAATTCGAAATACCTAACTTTTATTTTTAAGTTTGCTGTTTGTACGAAAAATCTTACCTGTATAAATTCAACCACATAACCCCCAAAAAAGACAAAAAAAAATTATTGTTGTAATATAATAGCCCCTGGGTGCCTCTTCTATTTGATTTCTGAATAATCAAAAAATGTTAAAATGTTTGCAGAGTGAATTTTAACCCCCATTTTTTCGGTTAAACTTGAATGTGGGCAAAACACGTCTCCACCTAGTGAGATTTACTTGTTAGAAGCACCTAGTGGTTCTTTTTCCAAAAATTCTACATTCGTTACTATCTTAATTACGGAAATTCCTTTAATTTTTTTTTTGTATTGTCTGACTTGAATTTCACAAATAAATTCCATTTCCGGTTCAAATATTCTATCATACATAAGGAAAGCTTGTGTTTGTATAAAAACTTCTCTTTATATTTGATAAACGCGTCGACAATTTCCTTCCTTCAAAATGTTGTCATCATTATTGAAAATTCAAATATTGTTTTTTCTATCAACCATGTTAAGTTTATTTTGTTTTCAACAAAACGAACAGTACCTACACTATTGCCTAATAAGTTGTTTACTTTTCGTTAATTAAATAGTAGGTTTGATATTGTAAACCCCAAAGAGACACATCAACATACAATAAACATTAATTTAAATTACCCAAAAACAGTCCCTAACGTTTAATTATCATTAATTCTATTAACGAAATACGAAAAAGAAATGATAAGATATTTGCGTGTTGTGAAAAATAAACATTCTGAAAGGGCCCTACACTTTATGTTGTTTGTTTTGATGGGAACGAGTCAGTATCATCTTTTGAAAGAAGATCAATATATGTACATAAATAAGTTGTAAATCACTTCCTATTTTTTTTTCCCGTCATCTCCTTTCCCCGAACTAACACACAAAATTGGTTTTTCAAAACAAACTTTACTGAGGGAATAAAAGTTAAGATCTGCATATCAATGGAAGTTTACCAAATTCAACTACACATACATGAAGGAATAACAGAAGAAAATCGACAATAGACGACTACATTCTGTAATATTATAAAAGATACAGACATCGTCGATCTTTGTTTAGAGTTATGACGATAATATAACGAAGGGTAGTTTCCTGCTAATCAACAAAACAACGGACGAAAGTTCGATGACTTCTCTCTATTTTCTTCTTCTTCTTATTCAGTTTTGTGTTTAAGTTTTACTCGAATTATAGACAAACTTGACAACAATACAACTACAACTTCTTCCAATTATTATTTGTGTGATAAGTCTGTATGTGATAAATAACATTTGTTAACAATTTGATGATGGTGCAATTTGTAATTAATTTCGAAGCAAATAAAAATTGAATAAAAAAAAACGGATAGCTAAAACGTGAACTTTTTGCAACCGGAAAAAAAACCTTTCTCATTAGCGCAAAAGCGTAAAACTACTCTCCAGGTCGAATTGTAGTTGTGGAAAAAATGGAAAAATGATTACTTGCGACGATAATACAGCGTTAAGTGGAACAAAAAAAAAATAGACGACTGTTTCTTTTCTTTCGTGCCTTTTTTTTAATAATTCATCAACTTAATGACTTATCCTCAATATTAATTACTTTTATTTTTCAATTAAAGTCTCTAATTTACGAAAAAAATTGATTTATGATTATCCAGATGATAAGATATTTCGCAGAATCCGCCGGAAATGGCCAAATTTCCTTTCACATATTCGTTCCATTTTCATTTCTTGTTATTTTTAGGAACAACAGCAACCATAAGTTAGATGAGACTTAATGCTGACAATTTCTGCTAAACTTTCATACAGCTCAATTTATATAACCATTTTTTGTTTTTTTTTTTTGTCATAGAAAAAGCACATAATAGCGAATCTGCTGAAATGGCAGGAATAAATGGAAATAGATGTTGTGCTGATGATACCGCAAACTGAAAATTTCATGTTATTATGGAATATATTTCTATAAAAGAGGAAAATTGCAATATTTATATCAACAAATAACAATCAGAGAAAATACGGATTGCAATTGAGATTCTGGCCGACTGTCGGATCTACAGTTTGACGTAAAGTTATTAACTGGAAGTACGGCTCTACCACATTCATTGATATAAAAAGGGATCATTATTATCTTTCAGGGAGGCTTGTAGAGAATGCTCCATACAACAGAATACAATATGAGTATACTTTAATTCATATCAACAATATACGAAAGAATCTGATTAAATTTCGAAAGAGTTTTCGCAAAAATCGTAAAACCGAACTTTTTATTGCTATCTCCGTTATCACAGTTTTCATATTCGTTTATTAAAAACAAAATGATGATAGATTTGTCAGCGTAATTAAAAAAAAAAAAATAGAAAATTTCTCAAATTTTATTTTCGAATATTAAAATTTTCGAACACATTTATTACAAAATTTTTTATAGAAAATACCTGTTGGAAGTAGTAGGACAGTCCAGCACCATACAATCCGGCAACCTCTTATCATAATTCTTTAACCCATATTATCCGACCATGATCATCAACTTAATCATTGTTATCACACACATGTAACTAGATATAAAGGTACGATAATTTTGTATACCAACACACTAGTCCAACACCGACTATTTCAGTTTATATCATCAGAATGTTGGTGGCCCATGCGATAGGGATATGCGCACGATTCAACTTCTGCAAGGGGTGTAAAATCGAGGCATGCCTAAAACTGGTCCATCATCTTCATACATACAGTTAGAGAGAGCAAAATGATAATAGAGATAGATAGATAGAAAGAGAGAAACAGTTCAATATCTCAGGATTGTCAAGTAAACGGTAACACAACAAATTACTATATATTTCATCAGTTATCTATAATAATAAATTAAAATCGTAATCAATAGAAATAATATTAAGTCTTATAGATTTTGGAATTTAATTATACAAAGGGTTGATGAGGGGGTGTAGTAAAATATGGGTAATAATCGATGATATTTCATAAAACAAGTTTATTTGTTTTTTCAAAATGGAGCAGCTTGCCGAAATTACAACGATATACTCGGTTATTTACATAAATTTTAAATATTCCTCTCGAAATGTGCAGACATTGTCAACCTACTTACACCTTTATCACATAATAGCGTGCAATTTAAAGTGGATTTATCAGTTCATATTTAAATTTAGAACACTTTAAAATTACATAATTATAGATTTGTGCCATATGAATCAATAAATGTGCGGCTTTTTATTTATAATAATATTAATAATAATAATTTAAGGATGTATTTGTGTGGTCGCCCGGCACCTCCACCAAAATTACACCACCTTTTGCTTTACCCACCAATATAAATCTGATAATCATATTCTTCATTGGGAAAATGCTATACTATCAGTATGATAGTATGTAGTAGATCGATGGAAATGCGAGAGGCAGGGTTGAAAGGTGTTGGTTGTTGGTTCTAGTTCTGCGCATTCACTACTGAATGGATAGTATTGTAGATATAGTAAAGTGCTAGAGAAGAGAGTAGTACTACTACGCTACGGCTACCATAGTAACCGTTTCCGATTTATCGTACGTCATTGACCGACTGTTATTTATTCAACATTTTAAATCGACTGTATTTAAATTGTGTAAATCTACGAAAATCGAATTTAGTTGAAAGCAATTCGAATAACAAAAAAAAATTAAGGAATATTCCACTTGCCTCTCTTAAACTGAGATGTTGGGCTTCGTTTATTTCAATTCAACGTTCTTCGGATATCCGGAAGTTTTTGCTTTCAGTCTATATTTTGTAGTGTGGTCCTTGGAGACGATTTTTTGCCACTATTTATGTAATATCTCAATTTTCGTTTGTTTTCATTTATTTCGTCATTTTAACGTTACAGATCTAATATTGTTAGATTTCAAGTCATGTCCGTTCTTGTACCGAACTTTCACTATCATCCTCTTTCTTGCTTACTCTGAATTCGCTGTCACAGAGAAATATTGGCACACCGATTGTCGTGTACCTTTCTATGTTCTAGTCAAACAACCAACTAATATTGTATTATGTTCAAACTTTAATAGTCTAAAAGTCATCCTCAAAACACTGATTCTTTGCAAGAAAACTTAAAAATAGGTTAGTAGTAAAAGGCAACTCTAACGCAGTCACGAACATCAATACAATCAATCAGTTAAAGAGTTTTCAATAAAGTTCAACTGTCTTCAACAATCAGTTCTTCAACTTTATCAAATTTGAAAGTGCCTGAATACATTTAAATATACAGTAATTACTTTGTAGTAACCAGAAGATAGTCAGAGCCACGATTCAAATCTTGTTTGAGGAAAACAAAGTAACAATAACCTATGCTTGTTTTGTTAAGCTAGACGGATCACTCATGCTTACAATTAATGCCAAATACGAGACTTCTAATTATAATTGTGGCAGTAAAAACGTTATAAACAAGACGAATAGAGCGATGACTCTTCAACTCAATCACCATTTTGATTGCCAAACCGATCCTTATAGAGGAGGTTTACTGTATCTGTTTACATAAGTGTTCTTTTTTGTTTTTTATTTCACTTTAAAGTTTTACTTTGAGTTCCTATTTCTTGATGGTATTGTGAATATTGGATAAGCTAAACATTTATTTTATTGTTTTTTTTCTTGGTTGAACCTCTTAGTTCTTGTCTACTTTTTTTGTTTCATAAGTTGTAACAATGGACCACAGTTTTTCAACTCTAATATGATCAAATCTTTTTTTTTATGTTCTATGAAGATAACGTAGGTTTCGAAATTTTCTATTATTCGTTTGATTGAAACACTGTTATTATTAGAAGAGCACTTCGGACGAAACTCTATGGTGTTTCAATTATTATTTTAAGATCCACACATGTCTCCATATAAAAACTTTCTTATTCCCATAATATTGATTGAAGCGGTACAAATAGACGATATTGGTGGAGATAATCAAGATTATTATGCATTACACGTATAAATCCTTATCACAAGATGGATCCCTTCTTCTCTATCTAATTGTAATACCTCTAACTATTCTACTCTAATTATTAAACAAATTTCTAAAAATCCCCACAAAATTAAATCAATATTTGGTTGTTTTGTTAAATTTTTAATTTTCAATTAGCCCTTAATACTTGACTAAATTGACAATAAGGCTTAAAATCCAGTTCGTGGAATAAATGAGTAACTATAGAGCGAGGACAGAGAACATTGCCTATAATGGAAGTATTATTGTGGATTTTTTTCTTTCAACTGTTAGATTATGAACAATACGTATTTGAACTGATCAATAATTCTTTGCGACAGTTCCTCGCTTTTGAGAATAGAAAGTTTAGCTGGTACAGACAGTTTGTTCAATAAAAGTAAATGTTGATGTCAATTCTTATCAAAATTGATCATTTCTAAAATACAAAAACGTAACGTTATCGACTTAATTGAAGCGTTAATTGTTTATTTATAACTGAGAAATGTACGTTGCGATTAATGGTTAATTTTCTATAACCACTGTTTCTGTTATCCGTACGAAAAAGCGTTCTATTAGTAACTGACAAAACAAAAGGGATCTCTCCTTTAAACAACAGTAACACTACTAACATCATTTCCTAAATAATTTCTTTCCTAATAAATTGTATTTTCATCATTCCAACTAAAGGGGCACTTAATAGATAAGGATATCTAGATGCATGGAAAAAAAGAGGATGTGAATTGTATCAGTAAAGTGTGTATGGCTCTAGTACTGGGGTGACTCAAGGATTCTATTGATTCCATGTTTACCGAATATAAAGCTTCCTGCTTAGCCACGCGCTTGATGAAGTGAATTTCTAAAACTCACCTCTCTCTCTCTCTCTCTCTCTCTCTCTCTCTCTCTGTCTCTCCTGTTTTTCTCTTTCTTTGGTACACTCAAACAACAACTCTTTCCCTGGAAACCTTCTCGACGGTTAAACAGCAACTCAACTAAAAAAAAAAAAGTAAAACAACAAGAAAAGGGAAGGAAATTTTTCCACTTAAAAAATTTTTCATTCGAGGAAATTGCTTATTTTTAGATAGAAAAACTTCTACTAGGTACTATAAAAATAGAAAATCGATTTTTTATCTAACTATAGCAATATTGAATAAGATACGGATTTTATTACAGTGTAAATCGTTGAAATATTGTAATAATGCGTTTCCAATCTTGGGGTGCTTTTAGAACCGCCCCTAACAAAATAAGGGTGATTTATTTCATCGAAAAAATACACAAAATATCTCTATGTGACAGAAGTGATATTGAAACTGTTAATATTTTGTAATGAATCGGGGTTGTTATTACCAATTAATCTCGAACGTGCTCTTAATAGTTATTTTATTAATGCAATATTCGTGTTAGCCACTGATTGGAGTTTTTAAGATCTAAAATGTTAATTTAAAAATAAAAGACAGAGGTTCAATTATCTCAATCGAATTGAGATAAATCCGATACGATTCATTAAATTGCGTCCACGTAATTTGCTACTTAGTTGTATTCAATTCAGAAGTGTCCCTCCGAGGATTTATCGAAATCCGTTCATGTGGTCGCTTAGATTTCACCCTACACTATCAGTGATAGTCTATCACACTACTTTTACTAAACAACTTTAAGCTGTTTATAAGAGAATTTTCGTGAACGTCTATAGGATTGTACTTGCGGATTTTTGCTAAAAAATAAATTATTTTTAATGGGTTTTATGCTCTAATAGCCTACTATTCAGAGTGAGGGTGTAAAATTAATCTAACAACCCATAATAGCAGGTAGCAAACACGTACATTTAACTTGAACTTACCGATATATTTCACTTAAGGTTTCGTGATCCATTATTTAGATAATGAGAGGCAACTGTAGTTAGTTAAGTAGTATGGAGGCTGTTGTATTCACTGGTAATTTATTTGAACACTTCCTAATCAGTTTATGATATGATATAATTTTTGTATTTCTCTAAAGGTTTTTAATGTGATGCTTTTGAGGCTTTTGCAATTTCCACAAGTTATCCATTATGTAAACAGTTTTTGTTTTTTTTTAATCTAAATTAAAATCGACCAACTTATTTACCCTAAAAGAAAGAGACGTACCACATGATTAAATCATTAAGTCCGTAAATAACGGAGCAGCATTTCTACTTGAATAAATTTAAAATCTTTCCTCCAGAGTTTTTTTCCATTCTTTAAAACCGTCCAGATGCTTCAAACTAACAGTTTTGCTCAAATTTTTGCAGACATTGTCGATCAATTTTAGATCAAAGAAGATAGTGGAGATCTTACACCCAATTTGTCATTTGAGTATGATTTTTTTGAGTGTCATCAAGTGTCCGAACTACTTTTACTAGTAGTCGAATCCAAACCTTCACTACCTTCTTGTGCAGCAGTGGACGAGTATTTCTTGTCTTGTTTTTGCGGACCACCGGTTGAGAAGCACCACTCTACGTATACTAAATCATATCGAAATCAATATCGTTGATTTCATCGTAAGCAAATTTGAAATTTTGTAACGGTGTCTTACAGTACATTGAATTTTTATTTATAAATTCTGTTTAAAGTAGTATCGATCAGATTTAATAAATGCTTGAATTGAGCTGTAAACTTCAACAAGAAAATATCGTTTTTGTGTAATTTTAGCGCTGCCATTCATACTAAATAAATCCTCTCTGTATTTATAAAGACAGTGCCAAAGAGTCTTTTACTTTAGGACATCAATTACTTTCACGATATTCTTTGATTATACTCCTACATTTATATTAGTACTTTTTGTAGAGCAATTTTCTCTCAACAGCATTATAAATGTACTTCTCTTTCCAGTCTACCATTCTATCCATAAAGAGTATAGTAGATAGAACTTTTAGATTATTGTAGACATATTTCATGAGTTGTCGTATTCACATGTGTGTGAAATAGTTAACAATGCCCAAGAGACGACAATTTCCTAAATTTTCAGTAACTGCTTGTATTTTGTTATAAAAGTGGAATTTTTGGTACAAATACGTACTGGAAGATGTGTGTGGCAAGTTAAAACTCTGGTGTAGACTTAATCGAAAATGTCTTATTAAAAATACACACGTGTCTACTTCATTGTTGTCTTCTCGAGAACAAAAATTCAAATATACAACACCCACGAATAGTAAAAGAATTTTCATTTAATTATAAAGTTTAAAAAAACTCATTTGTATGGAAATACAAATAATAAATGATAACATATTTAAAATAGAACACCGGATTTTTATTACTTGAAATCAGAAGGCTGATCTCCATGTTTTTATTTCATTTCTTCAGTTTTCATAGTACACGATCAACATTTTTAGAGAATTATTAAAGATTTTCTGTTTCTTCTCTCTGTATATAAACGTAAAAGGAGAGTCATAAAGTTATAAAGCCCTGTAGCTATTATACTTGAAAAATTCGAAATTTCTGTTTTTATTCATGATGTTGTTTAACAAAAATGACGATCATGATGATGATGATGATGGTAAAAGTTTTGCATTTTGTCAACCTATATAACGACGGTATTTCTTAATTTAATCTATGAATTTACAGATGACATCACGTTATTTAATCGTGAAATTTCAATATTCGTGGAAATGAGAATCAATGGAATTCGCATATTATCCGGAGTTTGTATTTCGAAAGAAGAAAAAATATAAATCGAACTTTAAGAAAAAAATTTATAGAATTCGTCTCGTATATTTGCCGTAGTACAGTAATGAAGGTTATTGCTTTAAAATTACTTTTATGTTGTTCATTTTATTAACTTTCGTTATTTATTTTTTTATACCTCCATTTATTCATCTGAAAATACGTATGATATTGGGATTTATTGAAAGGTTTCGTTTTATAGTACTGAAGTCTTAGAATCGATCTTATTTTATAGCAATCTTTACATGTCTAGAATTCAAAAATTGGAGTCTAATTTGATGTTGTAATTAATTTCATGAAATAAAAAGTGCGCAAGTAGACGAATATTGTTTAGTGGTTTATTGCTATTTCGATTTATTTGCTGATCAGATCAAAACCGCTCAAGAGTAGATGTCAGTCTCAAAGAAAACACAAAAATACTTCGTTTTTTTCCTGTCTGTAGTAATCTCGGAATAAGTATGACATTCCTCAGATTACGATTGACTCAATTACCTATCTGTTCTAGATCTCTTTTTATATTTATGATCAATAAATTTGTGTTTTCGGCTCACAAGCGTTGTTTTACAATTTACCCCCAATAAAGTCTGAAACGTATACTTTAATTGAGTCTAGATGCTTATATAACAGAGTGAAACTCGAACTATCCCACACGAACAAAACAAACATTGACATGTCAATACAGATCACATCTGAAAACTGGAAAGAAAAACAATGTTGTCAAATTACGAACTTGCTACATTATATTGAACTGTACCAAAAAAAAAGGGAAAAAAGACCCACATTTATCCACTCACGTACGGGGACATGGCTGAGAGAAAACAAAACATATTATTAAATGTGTTGTAGAAAAGAGATGGAGAAAAAGTGGGCGAAACGAATAGAAATGGAGGAAAAAACGACAAAGAAATTAAGTTTGATTACGTGGAAAACCTCTGTGTACGACGACCAAATCAACGAAAAGAAAATAGGTATATAAAGAAAGTTGAAAAGATAGGAACAAATGGTCTAGAACAGTGGACGTAGAAGAGAGGAAATGAAATCATTTAAACTGTCAATGTTTGAGCGCGTCTGTTTTAGCTAAACGAAATCTCATTTGACAATAGTGATAATACAATTTTTGTTTGTTTTATTTAATGAAAATAATGACGAAATTCTTTTTCAGTAAAGATTTTTAACTGGAACTCTACTGATAAAGCAATTAATAAAATAATTCAATTTGACAAAACAGAAAATGTAGTAAAAATTGAATTACCGTCATCTTTGCATCAGTTCCCCAATAATTTTCTAAATTTGTAACAAAAAATAATTCTAAAATATGGAGAGTATATCTACACTGAAACTGATAAGAGATATTGATTTTCAAACTAAATGGGTTGACCTAAAGAGGCATGGGATTATCATATGATGAATTGCCGACAAGAACCGCCATATATAGGCACAATTTTCAATGGAAACATTTAAACTGTATTTAAGTACACATCGATTTTATAACCCCTAGAAGCCAGTTTTAATGCAACACAAATCAAAATATAATAATTAATTTCACCCAAGGGTATATAACAGAGCGTGTGATTGTAACGGAGAAATGAGAATAATATAACGTGGTAGCTCTACAACATTAAGAGTTATGGTTCACGAGTAGGAGAAAACCGATAAAAATATTGGAGTTAATTTTAAAAATTCTCTGTATTTGTTCAAATAGACAAATGTTAATCACGATTAGGATCCGAATGGAAAAAGGGGATTTATTAGAGTACACTGTCGTAAATCCTTTAATTCTTGATTACTCCTTTGTAGTGTTCTATTTTATTTTTTTTTGTCTTTTAGCTTGGTTAGTAAATATCCTCCCTGTATTTGTTGGGGCGTTATTTTCAGACTGTTGTTGTCAACTAGCGTCTACAAAGTACGCATCTACCCTTGACTTAACAACTTCCCGTTCGTTTTGAATCCACGGTTAGTGGACAATGCCGCCTATATACTAGAGATTGTACAGACTACTACACCCTTATTCATTAAGTGAAGAAGTAGTAAAGGGTTGTACAATATTTGTCGACTTCTAATTTTATATTGGAGATAATGCTGAACTTGACTTGTAAAAGTATAGTTATCAAAAAATGCTACTAGAGATTGTATTTTGGTATATAAAATTCAACCCTTTTTAGTTTCGAATGTGTTTTACATGTAATCAATGTTATCAACATTTATTGATCTATCGAGTGTCAGTTAAAAATAATGGAAGTCCCTTTTCATTTAAAATTTTAGATAGATCCAACATTATTTATTAATATTGTTGCGTCCTATATCCGTTTTTGTTTACATGATAAATATATGTATGTTTTTATAATCGATAATTTAATTTAATGATATTATCAAATGCAAAGTATGTTTCTTCCTCCATTCTAGATTATTGTCAAAAGGTACATTTGTGGCATCTATAATAAGTGGTAGTTGAACGGGATCACGTACAGTATGATTTATAAATTTGTTGCTCAACTATCAATTTTTGATAACATCCGAAAATATTTTATTAATCCATTATTCTTTATTTATAACAGTATCAGACGAAATTGTGAGTTTTTCTAATATTTAGAAAGATAGTTTTAGATAGTAACAGTTTGTCTGATTGTACGCAAACATTTTTTTTCTATGAAAAAGAAAAGATAAATAAAAAAAATCAACATCAAAACTCAAATTTCATAAAGTGGAAAATCAGGAACAACTGATCTGTAAGAAAAAGAAGAAACTCATGGATGTGACCTCTTTAGAGCAGCAACGTCAACAAGGGCAGCTGTAATAATTGTGAATCAATGTATAGGGAGATGGTACCTTAAGATGAATATTTATTAGAACTTCAATTTTTATTTTTATCCATGTGAACTTTTGTGCTTGTGATAAAATGATTATCTTAACCACGATTTTGGTCATCAGTATGAGTTAAAAATGCTCTCAAACGTCACCACTAATTGACGTTGAAAGCACCAACAATTAAGAATTTGTGAAGTTCCTGATTTATTCATAAATTTCACAGCAAAATTAGTCTTCTATTTATCTGTACTTGGAATTGTTTTTAAATTTAGTAACAAATTCCGCAAGTTTATAATCATTCTAATCTGTTACTCTGCAGAACATACGATCCTCTCATCTAACAATAAGGCAGAAGGAGTCTATTCGATGAGTGTAGGTAGAGGTCTTTTTGGATCAAAAATACACAGGCTGGTAACTTTTACCGATGTTCGGTTATTTGGAGGGGGTTTCACATTAGCCAATAGAGTGCACACGTCGTTATATCTGACTATCCACGGCGCACGAGTTGACGATGTGGGCGTGTCTCCACAGTGGCCTAGTTCTCAACTTGTGTATTTTTGTTCCAGAAAAACCTCTAATTCAAGTTTGGTTGTAGTTGTCCAAATTTGGCTTCTTCAATTTATTTTTCAAAAACGGTTTCAAGTTCCTAAATTATAGATATTTCTATTTGTCAAATTTCTGTCCAACATTGGCTTTGTATTGTTTCAAATTTTGATTGTCAGTGAAACTAATAATGTTAATCTTTCTACTACGTTTAGATGATTCGACTATATACTAACGTAATTTGTAGGTATAGGATGATAACATCTGTAATAATTATAGTCTTTAGAAACAGATGTTCCAAAAGGAAAATGAAGCGGATTAAAGCTAACACATTCTGTTCATTCAATCATTACTGAAATCAATTCTATTAGAAATGTTATAATCAACTGTCGAAATTATCATTGGAGTTATCTTCATTACAAAAAATGCTTTTAATTCTAATTTGCAGTTTTTGTAACTTGGTGTCATTGTTTTCCCACTAAATAGATTATTTTACACGTAGTGTACTAGATTTTGCAATACGACTGTGGAACTCATCTTAAGGAAAAATTGTTTGAGCTTTATCACAATTAGTTCGCTAGAACGTCAATAAATTCATCTGGTCTGTTTAAAGTAGACTTACTTAAAATGGTTGTTGAGATTTCTGGATTGAGTAGAAGTGAAGAATTTAGGCTTAAATCCGCGAGAGCCGGGCCTAGGGCGGCAAAATTTGCGAGGTGATTGTAGTTTTAAAATCTACTCAACTTTGAAAAGCGCTAAATTTCAAAATTGAATGAGTTTTCTGTCACTGTTATGACTCAGAAATGTTTTATATACAGTAGTAATATCGGATCTAGGCTCATAGGGAAAAACAAGCCTTAAAGTTGGGACATTGCAAATAGAGACATAGAAGGAACTATAAGAAATGCGACAGTCTAATGCAATACAGTCTTACTTATTGGAATAGAAATGTTTCTACGTAACTTGCGATAAAGATAGCAAATGTCTTCTCATCTGTTTGTCTGTTAAAAGAATAGAAATCCTTGGTGGTATGGTACGACATGGAGGGTGGGTAGATATTTTTAAAAATATTCTTCTTAACCATCCCATCTCCTATACATACATATATCACTAAGGCTATAAGACTCTCTTATTTCTTGAAGTTTCTTCTTGAAATAGCTCAACCTGTATATATGACCATCTGTTGTATGAATATACTTCTTGACAATATAAGAAGGGCGGCATCACAATCAAATCCTCTCCTGGAGGTCAACATTATTATTTAGCAAGCTTATTTTGACAAATATTCCTAGCAGTTCACTAGAACATCACGTATACGTATATTTGGTATACCACTCGTGAATCAAGCTGTATAATAAATAAAATTATTCTCAAAAAGTCTGAAAATGCTCGACGTCATCGCCGAGACTCGAACCCGAAACTCCTATTCGCCGGTCAGGTGTGTTGATGTTGACCAGGACACCATAGAAGAGCCTACCTGTTTGAATATCGGGGTCAATTTATGCACTAGTTCTATTCCATTGCGTCAACGTTTTGAATGAAAATTACATGCAAATATCAACCATTTAAATTAGTAAATAATTGAGAATAAATGCATACAGTGAATGAGTCAATTTTTTAAAAATTTACTCGTTTGTACAACTACCCTATATCCACGATTCCTGTTTGCGTTAAAAACAATCAAAATGCTAATTATTTATTAATAAAATTGCACTGATGCAGTACCTACGTTATTAAAAAAGTTCAATATTCAAAAACTTTTAATAAGTTCTGAACTGCAATTTATTTCTACAGCATTGCCTCTTATATTTCCTTTTATTAAATAAACAATTTCCTATAAACTTTTAGAATATTCATTAGTCGTTCTAAAGTGTTTGTTTTAAAATTTTGATAAAACATCCACACTATCTTTCTGTACGATTAAGTATAAATTAGGTAAAAAAAAAAACACACACACACATCAAATACACCTAACCAGAAAGGGAGAGAGAGTTTTGTAGAGGACTTTTCGTTATATTTAACCGCAAGCATTGAAACTTTTCACAACTTCAATACGTTATAAACTTTCTAACTATACTCGTACATACGGTTGAAAGTTTTTATATTTAGTAACATTCAAAAATGAATTAATGAAATTTTGTTAACAAACAACAGATAATGAACGAAAACGAAAAAATTTATCATTCTGTCTTCATTCCAGAAGTATTGTTAATTGTGAATCCTCCATCTTTAATTATAGTTTTCCATCATCAACCAACCACAATAATGACTTGCATTTTAAAAATTAACGAGAAATTAGAGACGAAAAAGAAAGAAATATTCGAGAACAATACGAATTTTACTGGAAAATTTCAATACTGATCCAACAATAATGGAATTTATAATAAGAATTCTTGTTATGTAAATTGTCTACTTCTGAATGTATTAATTTTTTATCAACCGACTGTTCTTATTTTGCGTTTCTTCTTCTATTTTTGCAAAAATGTAATGCTTTTTTTCCCCCTAAACAGTCGATACTTTCAGCTCCATTAGTAGAGCAGGTGGTCGGTTATCCTGCTTAAAAGTCACCATTAATGTAGCTTTTGCTACTACCTGAGTAGTCGCAGCAAGTTGCTGTATTGTTGACACTACTACACCACAACAATGCTTACTGTAGAAAACCTTTTTGATAGAATCGGAAAAAAATATCTAAAATCTAACACAAACTATGGGAAACCCCTATCTTGCTATATGAACGTTAAATTGAATTTTTATTTGATTATTTTCTAGTTCACCTAACAATGTACACTGATCTGCACTAACAGAAATTGCGTATTCAATATTGATGGAAATCACGGTCAGGGTTATCGAAAATTAATCTCACCCTTATTAATGATATGGTCAATACAGTATGGTGTAATTGATTAATTCATATAGCTGAACTAGAGGGGTGTATATAGAAAAATTACCAGTTTGAAAATCAATAGGTAAGTGTAAACGATGAATGGTTGGAAAATCTACTGGTACACGTTTCAAACAACCAAAAATAATAATTGAAATGGAAACGGAGACAATTATGGAAAATCAATCGAATATTTTCAATTTCTTTCTTATAAAACAAGAGAATACAGGGTCGGCTCGAGAATACTAAACAAATTTCATTCTGACGACCCCACAATAAGACAAAATATCTTAATATCAAAGGACCCTACACACCTAACGATTTATTGAACTGCATGCAGTACAACACTGGTCAAAATTGCTGCAGTACTCGGTGACTGAATTGTTTTGCAGTACGGAGCGCAAGTTGGAACATGTGTAGAGTCACAATGTTTCTATTGTACGAATTGATCGAGTAATTCACTGGCCATTATAGCTTCTGGAGAAAGGATTACGAAATTCAGTAGAATCGGTGGTAAGGAACTTCAACCTGTGACTCTTCTAGGGGAAAGGCCTTGTCGAAAGAGTACAACAGAAGAGAAGCAGAACATACTGGCGCCACAGTAGCCTAATTGTTGGAGTACGGAAACTGCGGTCGGAACTGTTCCGAGCGAGACTGATTACAGGATGGTCTGATTGAACAGTCGGCAAGGCTCAGGGAAGATCTCGACAAAAGTGTGGTGTGGAAACTGTGGTGGGTTCATGGACTTATAATACATGGACTCCGTATAGCGGCGGGGGGAGAGTGAAGCCTACCACTTTCAGAGACAGATAGCTTGTGCCGGGGTAGTCTTATTCTTTCTAACTGATTGTGAGTTACGTGTTGCCATAGACAACCAATCAGTAAAATTCGGTAGATTGTACTACTATATAATGTGTTAGAAAGAGACAACTAGCCCCGGCTATTAAAACTTGGTGTGTACGAAATTTCACCGCTCTGCTAACCGCCGAAACAAGGAGTAATAGTGCTAGAGTACCAACAGAACTGGTCGACAGTAGTGCCAAACAGAGTGGTGAGAAATAGAACTGGCAAGGCTTTTTCCTATAAGGCGTGAAATAGGACCGGGGATGGCGTCGATGAGCCAAGGCACCGAACCAGCCAACTAGCAGGATCAGAAGACAAAATGCGGCTGCGGGTAGTGGCGAGTAAAATCGCCCTGTCTGGCCGAAAGAAGCAAAAGACAGTGTGAGTACGCCACCAACCAGAGGGTGTGAATACAAGCCAAAAGATCGGAGTACTCTCTGCCAATTCTTGGATTGGCGGCGGTTGGTGGGTTCTTTTATCTGAAGTTTTGTTGGCGAGCGAGGGGGGGATTTTGGAGATGTTCTGGCCCGATGCCAAAGGGTAGATGGGCGGAGAGACTTCAGTCTCTCATAGAACCCTAAATTCGTGTGCCCTAGTTGTCTGTCTATACATATACAGCTCGAGCCGGCTCTGCTTAAATCTGATAAGAAATATTGAATTACATGGAAAGTTGAAAGACGATATTTTAAGACAAAGGATTCAACATTCAATTTCAACTTTTTCTAAATTAATTCCGTTGAGGATTTGGGACAAAATTAAAAACAAAAACCTCAAGGAAAGTAATTTATTCCAAATTTGAAGGAAAAAAAAACAAAAAAAAAACAGGAAATATTTAAAAGGTTCAAATATTTCCTTTTTTTCCCCCTTTAAACATTATCTATCGATTATAAATTCAACAAATTTCACTGTTATTGGTGGATTTTCGATTTACATTATGCTGACTTTGCTAATAGACCAAGATCAGCGATACATTTTTCAATATTTTGTTTTTCTTGATCTGGTGTTATAGAGGCTGTTACTTTCCTAACAACCCAATCAACAAGATTCTTCTGTGCAATACGACGTTCAACATTCTGTTTTTCAACTTGATAATCCAAACGTTTCTTAACTTCATTGTATGCGTCTAATAAACGACTACGATACGCTGCTTCTAATTGTAATCCAACATTTTCACGTTTAGCTTGCATTAGAATTTTCTGTCCTTCCATACTCCATTGGGCACGTTGTTCATCAACAATTTGATCCTTTAATAATTGTTCTTCTTGTTTCCGACTTTCATTCCAACCAGCTTCATATTCCTATCGAATTTTTCAATTTTAGTTAAAAAAAAAATTAGATCAAAAATAACGAATTCTTACATCGATCTCTTTATCTAGAGCTTTAGCTAGTTTAGGTCCTAATGTTTTAATACCAACTACCCACATAATCAATAATGATAGACCTGTATAATATTCATGTTCCATTACATAGATTTCTTTACTAACCAAATATGTTGATAGTGTGAAAGCAAATGTATATGGACCAGTAACACCAGTTTTCTTATAAAAGAATTGGAACCATTCCTCTGGAACGAATCCAAGACGTACTTTACCCGGTTCTTGTCGTACAGGTCTTTGCCATAATTCATTTTTCTTTTCAGTACCACAAGTTGGTGGTGAAGCTGCACTACTTGAAGTACGTGCAAAAGCAACCAAAGCACGAGATTGTTGGCCTATAGCATAAATAATTCGGTTAAATTTTCTAAACGTATTACATAAAGGTTTCAATGAAGTGCAACACTTTTGAGGTTAAATTTTCTATATAGTTGAATCTAATAAAAATTATGTTTAATCGAATTGCATAACTTACCAGATAAGATTGCCGCTCTAGACAACATTTTTGTTGAAGAATAAATCGGATTTTTAAATAGTAAAACGGCCCAAATTTAGGCTAAAATCCAACCTTCGAAGCCGTTTATTGACGTATCTCTTGTTAGAAAAAGATAGTGATATACATGGATCATGCGTTAGACAAAGATCAACGGTTACGTAATCATGTTGCCAACATAAAATATTGGAATAAAAAAAATATTAACAGATTTCTAAAATACCAACTGAGATACAGATACCAGTAATTACAATTTATAACGATTTTCTCCATTTTTTTATAGCCTAATGTGTTTTTTTTGTATAATTTGTTATAGAGTTACGGGGATTTTTAACATTTTTTTTTTATAAATTGTCTTCATAATAGATTAGAGTTTCTTATTGTTCAGCTTTTTTTTAATAGATGTCGCCAAACTAAAACTATACGGCCGGCATGTAGGCAACCAGTAATAACAGCGATACTCATACCATCTACACTTCACTTTCTGTTTGGTTTCTATGACAACATGTAAATCATTTTTGATATAAATCATTAAGCTGTCATGAAGCTTTCTGAAACGCAGAAAAGTTGAAATTGGATGAAAGAAATCGTGCATTTCAGGAACAAATTTCGGACGAAAAGAAATGAGTAACTGCGAATGAATTAAATCAACAAAAATTATTATATGAGACCAAAGCTGCCAAGAGTGAGGCTGGGCTCCGATGAAATTCGTCCATAGGCTCCAAAAATGTCATTTGGTTCGATGTTAGTGGTCTTTTAGAACCCCAGAACATCCCGGGCTCCGCCAATTTGTACCGGCGAGACGTTTAATAAATATAATGCTACAGAATGCTACTCTACTATATTCAGCTGAATACTGTAGTCGTCCATCAAGCCGAAAATCATCTGAAAGACGTATGCATCAACTAAAAATTAAAGACAATGATTTAATGAAATCAAGAAACGAATTAAAGCTTCTAGCATTAAAAAAAAAACAAATCGATGTTGGCCAGCCACCAATGAGTAAATAAAAGGAATTCATAAGCAATGGAGAAAAACAAACAGGGGATTAAGTGCAACTACCATAAACCATGAATGTAGTAAATTTTATTGGGGAAAAAGGATAAAATCAGTTAAATGAAACCAATTTTGATTCTTGTGTGTATAAAATAATAGAAAATAAGAAAAAGGACATGATGACATAATTATAGACCATGGAAAACATTTAAAGATTATAATCAAGCTTTAGAATATGAAAGAAATTGTGCAACTGCAACTATTATGAATAAAAGAAACCAGCAAAGTTTATTGGATGAAATTTGAATTAGAATAGCATTACTGCATGTAACATCACAAAATGTTGAGAAATATGAACAAATGAAAGATTAAAACGAACTTCTATTGTCTTTATTTGTTACAACTGTTCTATACACTTTGGGAATGATTAGAGATCTTACAATTAGCTAATCGAAACATTGTAACAAAGAAAGACAATGGAAGTTTGCTTTAATACTCCATTTCAAAGTGAATCGTTGTCTAATACCTTCAAACATGAACATAGTTTAGATGGCATGAAATCACTAATAAATCGAAATGGTACGTTTTTGTCAAGAGAACAATTTAAAGGCATCAACTCAAAAGAAATACGTCGAAGCTAATGAAATATTTGCCTAAAGAACGGACTAATTTTCATAAAATATTATTTCACAGAACAAACCAATATATAAACATAAAGGGGTTTTAGAACTTCAAATTCAAAACAATATGACAAAAAGTTAATTTTTGATAAAAAATGTTTTTCTGTTAGCTTTGGAATAAGACCAATCCAGAAGAGACTTTAGAGACCCAGTTACATCCAGCAAAATGCACACTTTGGTGCGGTTGACACGCTGGTGGAATCGTTGGTCCTTCTTTCTTTAAAAATGATGCAGGAGATCACGTTACGGTCAATGAGAATCGTTACCGGACCATAATCAATGAATATCTGTCTAAAAAGTTGGCTGACATTGATCCTGGTGAGATGTGTTTTCAATAGGATGGCAATCAGTGGTGGACTAGGTAAGCTGGAGAGCCCTGGCAAATCGATATAAAAAGGCCCTCTCCTACATATTTGCAAATATATTCTTGTAAATTCTTATATGTATTTTATTTTCAATTTTCAATTAAATATTTCTTATACATGTTTTTAAAACATTCTGTAGGCCCCATAGGGCTCGGCCCACCGGGCAATTGCCCGGTATCCCGGCGGCCCAGTCTGCCACTGGATGGTGCTATACAATGACACAAACTATCAATTTATTGAAATCACGATTTGGCGATAATGTGACTTCGATAAACGGTCCGGTAAATTGGTCTCCATGATCCTGAGATCGGACACCTCTCGACTATTCCTTATCGGGTTTCGTGAAGTCGCAAGAATTGACAAGTTGGAAGCTAACATTTTTAGTCTTATTCGTGTCATACGACCGCTATTTCTCGAAAAAGTAACAGAAAATTGTACTAATACAAAGCGCTCCGTCAGGAACAGTCGCGGTGGCCAAATGGCCGAAGTCATTTTCAGATATTAATATTATGGAATTGGTCTTTTTGATCAAAAGTTAATTATGGATTATTTTCTTTTAATTTGGACTTTTATTAGATTAAAAAACATCTCTGGCCTCTCTCTTACAGTTTCGCGTCCCTTTTTGTTGCTTTTGTCGTTTCCTGTTCATGCGAGGGTTATCCGAAGGTCTTCCATATGTGGGCAGTTAACCAATAATCCAGTCCTTGTTTCGGATGGCTATTTCTCCCATTCTACAGGATTATTTAGTGTATCACAGTTCACCAATGTGCAGGTGAGAGTCGGAATTGTGAAGTACGTGACGCTAGCAGCAAATGGCGTCATATGATTCGCTCCATTACCCCATCAAACCACAATCCACATCGGGTAAGAGGAGGTTTGTGTGTGCAGTAATAAATTGGAAATAAGTTAATTAGAAGCAAAATTAGTTCAATCAATGAAAAAGAACTTGAATGCTAACAAAGTCAATGCAAATCCCTATTATTCACTTCGTCATTATAGAAACAAGAGTCATTAGACTTAACTGTCGATGGATTTGGAGCTTTTTGTTAACGCTTTAACATTGTGCCGATAGTTGAGGCTTAGAGGTGACCATTTAACAGTGGATTCTAACCTGAATGATCCTAAATAAATCGCCAAAAGTATCTCTTAATTAATTGATTTTGTTGTGGATCAACAAAGTGTATGTAGGTGCCATTGATCTAGTTCGCTTCAAGCTATGCCTAATTAAAAAGTTATGGCCACTGGAACTCTTTCACTCCTAGATCTTTATTTTGTGGAACTCTAAAACACTCGTTTATAAATTTACAAAAATTTCTAACCGGTTCTTTGTCCCTCTGAATTGGCTTCAGGCGCAATATTGGATCGACACGGTCCTGGTTAAATATATTTATTGGATTGAATATTGAATTTGGATTTTCATCGATCAGTAAGGTAAATTTCTGTTATGAATACATGAAAAGTGCTTTCCACTCCACTTATTCGTTAAATTTGTATTTGAAATTTTGATTGTTGTATTAACATTATCGATCAAATTCAACAAAAACGATACAATTTATTGTATACAACTTACGAACTATATTTCTAACTAACGTGTCTCACAAGAACTAATCCAATATACCATAATTAATATAGAATAATAGAGTTCTCGCTTTAGCAGTGAATTAACCACTTAACGTATCAACTTTCACGTAGCTAAATACAATTTCCTGAACTTTGTTAGTATAACAGTATTACATTCATTATGTAATTTACAAGCTTAATGATATTACACGTAACTTTTGATATTGTGCAATTAGAATCAGTTAAATAAAGTATAATAAGGATATATTTACAAGAGAAATTCAACAAATCAGAATTTGTTTTTCTGTATGAAAACGGAAGTGAAAGAAAAACTTATAAAGGTTCTTGCATTAAATTTCGATTCCTTAGAGGCAACACTAGGAAAATCTATTTTTATTTGATACGGTAGAAAGTTAAGGAATAAGATAACAAGAATTGGAGGATATAGAAAAAGGACTCGAATAGTTATTGGTTGATACCAAAATAGAATCACGTATAACAATACTAAAGACGTTTACGTATCCAAAATATTAAACGTTTGTGGAAATCGTACAATAACAACATTATTGAAAATAGGTAGAAAAACAGTTTTCTTCCTTCAACAAATCAGAATTTATGAATAGCAAATTATTGAACATTCAATACAAGTGTCAGTGAATGTAAAAGAAACGAATGTATAGCCGACAGCAGCTTTAGAAAATCTTTACAAACTTTCTATTTGATTTAGAAATCTTTGACAACTGTAATCTAAATTTAAATCGTATTGTGACGAAAGAAACACTAAATTCGAGCATTTCACTCTACGTACCGTTTCAATTTTGATAATACTGTGAGTTCTCACTACAAATTTCTAAATATCACAGTACTTCTATAGTGTTTAAGCTTTAAACGAAAAACAAGTCGCAATTTCACACCTTTGTTGTTTAGAGTTGTTTGTTGATTGATCTGAGTTGTGGAACAACTGCGACAATACAAGATATTTGTCTGTATCTAGATTGTTACGGAGTTTTTTTCCCTTTCTTTGAATCAAGCTACTTTCAAAAATATGATTTATGATATCCACTTTTCATAATCTTATTTTCGCGAGATTATTGATGAGTTTATTATTTTTATTTTTGTTGAGTGTGGAATTGTAGGCGATTTCACAGCGATCATTTATCTTGAAAACTACTACGTGAAATTACTAATTTAAAACATGTAGCGTTTTCATTATCAATCATTCAAATCATTAGTTTCAGTGGAGAAGTGAATTTTAATCAATACTTGTTAGTGCACTAGAGACAATTTATCAATCGTTTATTGAAAATACTCAAATTTATAAATGATATTGATTAGACATTGTTAGTCAGAGTTTTGGGCATCCGTAGGGGCAGCAATTGGGAAATGTAAACAAAAGTTTGATCACAGTCTTATTTGTTTTCTATAGGTAGATGAAATATGCATGCGGTACTTTAATAAACGGACAGTTTGTATTCCAGACAGGTAACTAAACGGGCAGACTGTATAATAGAAGTTATGTATGCTCCTGCAAACTTTCTGCTGCAGTTTATCCCCGCTCGTGTTCAACTGCAATTGCTTCCCTTATATTCGACACAATGAATGTAATTCAATCTTTGTTTGATAAACTTGAACGCAGATTTTTCACCATCATCACGACAAAGATAGAAGAGGATGTGATATATAGGGAAAGCTCTAAATGTGGGTGGAATTCTTATATACGACCGGTCACTTATTTTATGTTGATTTCATTCTAACTTATGCAACACCCCTAAGTTCGCATTAGAAAAACTAACACACTATGGAAGTATATTATTGTTGTGGCAATTTTAAACAATTTTATTTTGAAATTTATGGTGTGTCGCTGAAATCTTATTAAATTCAAAGTGTGTCACTGATCTAAAAAGGGTGGAAAACAGTGTTCCAGTGCATTGCTTAAAGTCGTAAATCTTCAAAAGCTTTTGTCAACAAAGCGGAATCAAACTGCCTATATTAGATCTTATACAAAAAAATTTAAAACCAGCCATTTCTACCCCTTTTAACAGAATTTAATATGAGCAGTTTGATGTTATGCTCAGGGAATTTTTAAAGATTTACGACTTCATCCAGTATCATCATGACCATCATCAACATTATCATAATGAAGTTAATAACAAAACTAAATGAGACTAAAATTGAGATCAAGTTAAAGCGAGGCATAGATAGAAGAATCAGTTTCAGGAGCACTTATCAGGCATATAGATGCGAGAATTGCGTTCCACTGTATGTAACGTTGTGTCAGTGAACCCACGCCCTTATCTTGATCTGTCGTTTCTATACAGGACGTTTTTTGATAGAACACTAGAGAACGTGTCCTTTTATCAACAACAAAATCTGTACTAGCTGGGCTACATTAGTGCAACTTAACTTTGAATCCCGTCTATAAATTCTACTCATTTGTGTGCATTTGTGGTCATAAGTGTTCATTAATGTTCGCTTGTATGCAGATGATTGTTCAGATTGGTCAATTATGCTAGTAAACGTAGCCTATACTAGATAATCCGAATGATAACAACATATAGAGATAATCTTTCTCGTTCTTCTTAAAAACCAATTTGTATCTATAGCAATCAGATTAAGACAAATCACCCACTTGGATATGGCGTAAGATCCAAAATAGCATAAGCTCGTTGAACAATACTGAAAACACCCCTGATGATTGATAATGTTGGTTAAGATTTTTTTGTTGTTGACGGCTCATGAAAACAGATTGTTCAGGTAGAATGTTGTCTCAGATGCGTATATGTACAGGGATCTTTTTTTATCTTACTACTCATTAATCCCAGTCTTTTTTATTTGTTTTTCTTCTATGGGTTTTTTTTTTGGCAAAGGATTTAAATATATTTCCCAAGATAATAATACATTTTGTTCATTAGTTTGTTGGTTTGATTTATTTTAACCATTATATATGTAGAGATATGATTGTTTATGAGCCTTAAATTGTACCCTTGCGCTAGATTATGTTGATGATAACAGCTATAATCTAGATTCCTTAGTAATTTAGCATCCCATTATCAATAACTGATTAATGATACACAATATTGCTGTGATTTAGATAAGGATATCAATACAATTGAAGCGGCAATAAATGACAATGATAATCACACGTATTTTAATTGCATTTCTTTGATTTTCGGCTCAATAGTTTAGGAAATTCTTAAAAAAAAAAAGGTGAAGACTTTGTTTTAGACAGTTTCAGGCAGATTAAACCTAAAAGTGTGCATTTATGGTAAAATGTTGAGTAGCTAGATTGAAACTGTCATGGATGTCGACATTAGTAAGGGCGTATAGAGCAGTTACACCTGCTGCTGTCTCCAGAATAAATGACAGCTTGGAGAACTGTTATTATGATCACAGATTAATTATATTGATTGAAGTTAACATAAAGGATTTTAGGTGAGAACAGGTGAGAGATCAAACTTGACCATCAGTTTTGGGTACTAAAGTATAGAAAATGAATTTGAGTTTCACTTTAAATAGGGGAAAACTCATAATTTCCTTTGAACAATGAAGCGTTAATATTGTGATTGTGATAATTCTTTTATTTAGGTGTATTGATTGGAGATCTACTGAAATTTACGCTGAACTGACTTTATTGTATTGGCTATAGATAATATGATAAAAGGTATACGTTGAAGTATATAGAAAAACTAGGTTAATTGTCTCGCTTCTAGAACCGAACGTTGGTATCATATCGGCTTTAGATTTTCAGATATGGAATCCTTCCTTATCTTGAGCTGTATGACCAGGATTCCATTGAGCATAAAAGAAACAATCAAATCAGTTAGGCAACAAAAGCCATTATATTCCTATCATAGTTATTGATAACCGCGCATTTGTTTCTTGATATATATGACTGAGTTTCTACTCTTAAGATCACCTATATTTTTGACATAAATACTAAATATGTGTCAGTTTCAATTAGACAAACTCTACAAGTAGTACGTTAACGATCAGGATCGACTGACAGATTTTTTTTCATAAAAATTTCAACGTTTTCTATGCATCCATTGAATCCGCTGTCAATCATCGTTGTGCTGTTCATTTTTTACTTTTTCTATCACTGTAAGCCTATAACCACCCGTCTCTGAAGCTTGTAACAGTTTTTTCTTCATACCGCATCTTCTACCCCATCCTCCATTTATGTTTATGCCACTGTTCTTATTCTCTTTGAATTCGATTGCTTTAGAAAATTAGCTGTCTGGTGGTATGTTTCTCTTGAAATATAAGTCTTTTTTGCGACAATAATTTTCAAATATTCGTAACTGTCAAAAGTTTTTGTGCGTTTATAAGGTTGAGAGGTAACGTTGAACAATACCGAATTCAGTTTGAATCGCATTTATTGTTAATTTTACCGTCTGGTATCCTTTATATAGCTTTTTCTGATTAACGTTATCATCTCGGTTGTGTATATTTCAACATTCTGAGATATCTACGTTGCTATTACTGTTGTAGATTTATGTATTTTGAGCTTTTCACTCATACTTTTAAAAGTTTTTGAACAGTTTTCAGTCACACAAAACTCTGCGGCTTTTCATCGGATTCATTTATCATTTGCACTTTAGTTTGAATAAAATCTAATTTCATCCTGTTTTTAAAGAAAATTAAATGAATTTAATACTTCTATTCAACAATTCTCGAGGCATAATCAGATATTTCCGGTTATTCTTCAACTTTTTGATTCTATTTCTTATTCCATAGTTTACAATAATGAAACAAACAAACTTAGTTTCCACAACTTGCACATATACACACCACATTAATGTTACTTTTTCTCAACAATAATCCACAACAGTTGGTACAAATTGCATTATATTGTTTTCAGTATTGTTGGGAATTCACCAACATATATATCTACTTGGAAATATTGTAGACGGACCACCGTAACATACTTCGAAGAGTATAAAGTTTTTCTGTTGTCTCTTGAGAAAGCAGAAAACAAGTAGAGACAATTAAAGGTAACCCTTAGGGTAGAATAATGACTACTTCAATTTTAGTCGCATGAGAGTAGAACACGATGGCGAAAAACTATAAAAAAGAAACACACGTACCACTGAAATTGAAGAAAAAAGTTTATGTTTTCTGAAGGCGAGTCACACTATAAGGAAACGATCAATCCATCAGTCAATGATGCAAAAGATCAATGTGTAACCATGAAATGGTTGTTTAATAATTATCGTTTCGTGCTTTTTAGTTTCTAAACCGGCAAGGAATTGTGGTTTTCCATTATTATCAGTGAATTTGTCAAATACACCATTTTTATTATTGGTTTTAGAATTGATGAATGCGTTCCGATCATGTGCAGATATCACATTATTGATAATCAATTAGAGAATCGCGTTTTTGGTGGTGACACGCGATTTCTCTTTGCAACGACAATATTCTACGACTTGGATGTTAATTTCCCTCAACATACAAAATTTTTATCGTTCTTTTTTTATAGAAAAATGTGTAAAACGTTTCATTGTACACCAGGTTTTTTTGCAATTGATGTAAATTTAAACGAAAATAGGTTGCGGTAAATTTAATTAAATAAATCCCATTTCGTTTGGTTTGTTACGAAATTAATCGGTGAACGAAAACAGTTGTACGGTTTTAATTTCTATTCATTGTCATTTTTAGTATGTATTTGCTGAAAATTATTTACAGTCCCCACAATTACAACCCTTGCGAAATTGAATTATATTGTTTTATTCGAGTAGAAGTGCTTAATTTATTTTTCCTTTTGTTTGTTGAAGAATTACTTTTCAAATTCTATCTAGAGATATACCCGGACGTGATAGAATGAATGTCACAAAATTGTCCAAAAAATGTTGTTTTAAATTACATGAATTGTTGAGTTTCTTCTGTTTGCTAGTCGAACGAATCGGGACAATTGCCTGGGGATGTCAAAGTTCTAGTGATTCAAATTTGCATTACATTTAGCAACAGTGTAGCGTTTACTAAAATGATGCCCCCTATAGGGCAAATTAATTGGGGAAGACATTTTTTCTGTTATGTGTAGAAATAAACGATTAAACTGATGAAAGGTCGACGAATTATGCCATTTTAATGAAGTTGATACCACTGGTATTTCTCACAGATTCTACAATTGTTGACATTTTTGTAATAGAAACGTACTGAATTTAATGAAAATTGGCAAACCACAATTGAAGAAAATGACCGTGACTTAATATTAATAATAATAATAATGTATCAGCCAACAACAGGCATCACACCCTCGCCATTCATACAACATCTCCAACAACTGAAACTGAACTCCTCCATGCATCAATATATTCAGCTAATTGTCATATTTGAAACATGTAATATTGTATGATTATTCCTGGAATAACAGGATCATTGATTAAATTTGGTAGATAACCTTCTGAAAATAGGAGTCACCGACAAAAAAACAGTAAGAACGCTGTCTAGAAGGAGAAATCCCTTCGAAGAAAATCTTTTTGTATGTACGGTGGCTAAGCAATAGGAACTCCTGTCTATTTTTTTTGCATAGGAACAATTTACGATGTCGTTCATCAGAATCGCAGGTATCAATTTTATTTGACATCCATACAATTACGTTCAACAGTAACAGACAGCTGCCACAACATATAAAAGTGAAATCGCGTGAAAGATAAACAACTTTACACTTACGTAAACGAATTCCAAATAAAATTACATTAGTTCTGATTTGGGAATTATATAAGCAGCAAATTAACGTCCCTTTGTGCATCTAGAAAAGCAAGCTTATGTATTCATTTCTAGTGGGTAGACGGTCAATGATTCTTTGGCGACAACCAGGACCTGGCACAAATTCAAATTTACAGTAAACAGGATCAAAAACCACTTGTTTGCTAATAAATCTCTTATTGATAAAACTAATCTACCAATAGATATTTGTAAACCTTTTTCTTGTTACAATAAATTGTCTAGTTAGGTTCTATTTGTAATCCATTTCATTGGTTGATACGGGTAAGCGTTTTGTGTAGTTAGGATGGAATAAGAGGTTACTCACTATTCTGTTACAAATTGAAATACGAGACGTCGACATCAATTCAAAACATCTATACGTATGAAATTTGCAATAAAGCTTGCTTTCAACTTCGGCACAAATCGAAATGTTTTAATGTATTTCCTCTGACTTTCCATCATTGTCAATTTAACATACCGAGAACGTACATACATAGTTATAATGGTTTTCAATAAAGCGACAATTCTATTGCAGCATTTTAGATTAGAGAATGTTGTTAGGTCCAGTGATATACGTTGGATATTATTGTAAAAAGAATTTTCCTAGAAATCTCTTGGGATATAGTTGTCGGCAGTAAATTAATTGAATTCCTAGGACTTGATGGTTTATTGAGGATAAAAAGTGGCTTTATTAAAGTACGAAATTGTCTTGACGGTCTATTTAATTTTCTCCTCGACCATTCAACCGATAATGTCTGTCAGTGGAGGTCTTTTGTGTGGTCTCGATATTAACTAAATCAGGATGAAAGAGTCTATTGTGGAATATTGAGAAGTATGCTTTAATATAACAATTATAGGGGAAAGCATGTAGAAATATTTAGATTTTATTTTTGGTAGCAAAAATGGTGGATGCGCCGGGAAAGTACACGTTAACTAACAGTAAACAGTTTCACGTTGATTTCTCTTGAAAATGTTCAACAAAAGCATAACATGAAAGGAATTCTCGACTAATAAACCTTTGTTTAATGCATGTTGCATCCAAGGCAACATCGATATAGCTGATAACAAAGACAATTTTTGAGGAAATCTTCATTAATGAGCTACAAAATTGCTGCAACTGACTACTTCGATTCGTTGACTGAAACATTATGAAATTTACGTTAAAAGAATAATTGCAATGATTTATGCTTTCCATCATTGAAGTTTTCGTGATGATAGCCGATGTCCATAGAGGGTGGCAATATTTATCAGTGGTAATCAATCTGAATTGCAAAAGGTCAGTTCAACTTACAAAATATCCACTTATACGCTGATATATTTACTAACTGTGTGAATTTTCATTCTTTCAACAACAGTTTTAGTCAATTAAAATTGATAAGCTATCTTTACGGGCGTATATATTCATGTAGATAACACCGCTTGTAGCTCTCTCAAGAATTTATGTAAACCATCATGTATAATAATAAGGGTGACTCATGGGAATCGACTATAAAAGCTCTCTTTGTAATAATGATAGTTGTGTTACATATACATAACAACTTTAAACATATGTATCTTCATCAGTTTAAAATAGTTATAATTTAACATTAAAAACAAAAACTAGCTACAATCACGAAATGCTATATAGTTAACTCCGGGAATGACCGAAAGCTCGCGACATATACTACCACAAGTCACTCCAAAGCTTTACTTTCAGTAGTAGCGTAGTTGAATGCTCTACGAAATGTGGAAGATATCAGTGTCATTGTTACGATAACTTTCCTAACCTGTTACACGTTTTGTTTTGAAGACAAAAAATTTTAACGAAGAACTATGCAGACAAATGTACATATTGATACGAAGAATTTACGTCCCAGTCCTGAACATAGGATTAAAGGTAGTGGACAATCCAGGACAATTGAAGTAAGTTTAATTACATTTTTATTTCTTCATCTGGATATTTCTCATGGGAGAAAAATTACGAAATTACATTTGATTGTTTAATTATAATTAACTCCAATGTACCTCGTGTTCTGTGTTGTTGTTAATTAATACACCGGCGTTAATTAAATTCAATAATGACACGTTTTCTACAATTTCTGACGCACTTATCTGAGTAAATTGATGAAATCTTGTAGAGTTTATAAAGCCAGAATTATAGCGATCTATTAAAAAAGGGTTTCATAAAAATCGGTTCCTATAGACAATTTATCATTCAGGGAAGTTTAAGTAATGGGGAAGTCCAACATTAACTATTATAATGTCTATGTTGATGTTGGCTTCAATCTTGCTGAAAATAACACGGTTATATGTAGCATCAGTTGATGCTTAAACGTGATTTGAATTATTAATGTACATCTTTGGAAATTTGTCATGTCTGCACTTGTCACAAAAAACTCTATATATCACAACGAATGGGTACATTATAATGAATTCCATTTGTTCTAAAACAGCAAATAGTAGATATTGGCTTTAAAATTATGATCGAGAGAGGGTATAAGAAAGAGAAAAGTCGTAGTAGCTGGATGCAGCTTTTGATTCAAGAAAATTGTTGAAAATCGAAAAAAGTCTGTGAAATTAGCGATTTCTATGCAAATCATTCTTGAAGAGATTGCTGTAGAATCAGAGAGAAAGAGACAGAGAGATAAAATCTGTGGAAGACGCACATTCTCCAAACCCGTACCTTAATTAAACTGTATATGTTTATTTCAGCACGATTTAAGAGGCAAATATCCAGACAATGGGTCTCGACTAAGTCGTAGCAACTGAAAAAAGTCTATAGACTGTGTTTTATTGTCGCCACTATAGACTGTAATAGAATCAAATTCGTTATGAAAAAAAAAACCAAAATATTTTTGTTGAAGAAGCATTTTTTCCATTCTGTTTTGAAATCATTGTTGTTTTGCGTCTTCTTTCAGTAAAATAACTATCTTGTTTTGACAATGAATCTGTTTTTCTCAATCGAATTCCATTGATGAAAATTAAGTCAAACTGATGTTATTCGATGATTCTATTCAAGTCAAACACGTGTTCCAACTTTCCTCAACAAAGAGCTTTAGGAAATTGACGACATGAATCGCAATAAACTGCCGGTATTTTTTTTTTTTTGTGTGTAATTATTGACGTTTTTAGTATAACACGTTCTTTATTCGAATTGTGTTTGCAAACATTTATTGATCTGCATCATAGTATCACCCTTGAGAATATCGTGCCACATATTATGCTAATATTTACGTACACGTTCTGCTAAATTTCACTAGTCGTTGTGATATAGATTTGAATAGGAAAATATTAAGAAACACATACGGACACGGTGGATGAAGCTTTTTCAAGTTTTCCCCCTAACGAAGAGTGTGAAAGCTTATCACATCAACTGAGATGAAACCCATCAAATAACAACGTAGCAATCGGAAGGAAGCCCTTGGAATGTTTGATTTGTTTGCGAATAAAATTTGATTCTACCCCATTTTTTCAAATTGTCGTTACTTTAATTACTGAATTAATCTATCATTATGTAAATAAAACGGGGATTTATGAACGGAATTTCAGACAATTATACAACAAATTTAGAATTTCTAATCTTTAATTATATTGAAATGTTATTCGGTCAAGTACACATCGATTTACTGTGAAGAAACATAATGATAAACATGACGACTTATTAAAATTTCATGAATTGAATAAAACAATGTAAACAAAGTTATTACACGTGTTAATGGAGTCTGTTCCATAAATATCGTATCTAATAGATTAGCCATAATAGTTCATTACGGATTAACGTTATTTAAGGACCATCTCTATATAAAAAGATAAATGGTTTTATTAAGATCCTTTTGAAAAATAAATGAATCCATCAATTCTGTCCTAATGGGGGCAAACTGTCTATTATCATTATTTTCTAGTTAACTTCCAAAAATAGAATTCTCTCAATTTGTCAAGTATTCATCATTATAATTGTGAATAAATATTACAAGTCTGATAAGACACGCTTAACAAATTGACCTCCTTTCATAAGTATAGGAAAAATGCCATCTTTAATTAGACAACATAGATGCAAGTAGATGCTTCAAAATTACAGTGTAGGCATTGATGTTCGTTAACGAAATTCTTATCTCCATCTGTGTCACAATCGCTGTACAAAATCCATGATTTACTATTAAATCATGCATTGCTAAATTTCAAATTGCGACAAGGTTAAAACGAAGTTGGAGAAATGATAACAGATAGGTTACTCTAAACATTAATTATAAATTCATTTTGAATAGAAATAATGAATGAAAACCTTTTTGTGAGCCAACATCCCTTTATGTTGTAAGGGTTGATATTGAAGGTAATAAATGGCACGCCATTATTGCAAACAAAGTTTAATGTTGTTTAAAATAAAGTCTTATCACAATTTAACCGCAAAATTCTATCCCTAGTTACATGACGATATGGAAAATTTCAAAACGGGAAAATTTTATTTTTAAATTTGCTATATTCGTCTAAAAATATCCAGATTTATAATATCAACCATAGGGTAGTAACGGGTGAAAAATCAAAAGAAATGCTCGCTTATAGATTCACTCTTAAATAAGATAATTGGAAGCATTTTCAGAAATATCTAGATAAAAATGAGTTTCAAAATTAATTTCAACCCCAATTAACTCTCAAAATCTTGAGTCTAAGTACAAGGGCTAAGATAATCGATATTCGTAGTTTACACTTTGTAATTTTACTCATGACTTCACGTGGTAAAGTTTTCAAATGAAAATCGACACGCGGTTGAAAAACAATCAGTAATTTGCACAAAAAGGCATCGATAGCCACCTAAGCTGATAACAGTAGCATTGCTACATTTGATGCTATAAGTAGCAGAAATTCTAATGTCTTCAGGTATCTGGTTGTCACAGGTGTTTCTTTTTAATTATTCTTTTCTACAAGGAAAAGATAGAATTTTGTTCTTTGACTACTAAGAGCTTTGTCTGGGTCGGATGTTGAATCGTACATCTTCTAATTATTCTGTTTGATATTCCATTATTTTGTTGTTATCATTCCTGAAAGCCAGATCATTTACGTTTAGTTTTTCATCTTTCCATCAAGATGTTTAATATTTCATAGAAGACGATTTTAGTATTGAGTACCTTACAGTATACTGCAAAAAAGTAATTTTGAGGCATGTTGTTTGAGAAGGCATAGATTTCGAAACATCCATTACTTCAACGACAGATTTTCATTTATGTAACAAAAAGAAACGTAATAGAAGAACATTCTGTACAATATTAAATACACGTAAGGTTAGTGTAAATTTCATTAAACTTGAGAAAGTGAAGAGTTGATAATTTATGAAATATCTGTCAGTTTAACGAATTGTAGATGAAATTATTTAGAAATCTCTCCAACACCTGTTGCAACTAAAAACTATCCATCTTTTGAAATTTTTACGAAAGAAATAACTAGATTTTCATTCAATTATAAATTGTGGTATTAATTGGTAGATTAACTACTCTGCATATCGTATAAACTTTATGTTGTGCTTTTATCTAGATTTAAAATGCGCTAGACATTAACACATAAAATGGCAATCCTACTATGTACATAAAAACGTCATCTTATATCCAATAAAACTGGAGACGAAGTATCTCAATCGTACTATAGAATGGAATTAAAACAGCATGCCTGTTTATTTCAATATGAACTGGAATCTTTTTTATTTTCACAGAATTGTGATGGTCGATGAAGCGATTATATAATGCGTAGTAAACATCATAAAGTGTTTTAGAGATATCTACCATTCCTACAAATATTGAGTTGAAACCTACGCATCCTTTTCAGTATTCAATACGAATGGATAATATTTTAGGTTTATGCCTTGAATTAAATTTATCTGTGAGTAATTCAACTAACCCTATCCATCCTCTAAAGACGTATTTAGGTATTTGAGAGAAAAATGTTGATGATATACCCAGATATACAAACAATTTACAAGTAAAACATAAGCTGTGTAATATATTTACACCGCAACAACCACAAACATAACGCTCGGCGAACAAAAACCTCCCAAGGGGCAATTTAAAATTTGTGGTAAACTATATAACCCATATGGTAGTTAATATTTATAATGTCTCTATGTTAGTAGCACTTGTGTAGATTGTTTTAATAAAATTACAATGTTGTTAGGTAATTTAAATTCTAATTGCTCTACAAACATGGTTGGCGATAAGGGATAAAATCGTTAAATCGCAGTAATTGTGTCAATTAGTTAGAATGTTCAATAATCAATTCTAGGTACTAGATTGATGCAAATTTCCAAAAATATTCTCTAATCAGTAAAATGTTGAAAATAGACAGCGGTTGGTTATATCTCAATAATATCTACAAAGCTAACGAGGGGATCTTTTTAGTTGCTTTTCTTGATTACTGTTTCACCAATAAAACAAGATACAGCTATCGAATCAAAACGTGATCTCCTTTCGAATTAAACCAACAACAAAACCTTTTACTGTGAATTCATCGTATTTTAGTATCACTAGGATATTTATGTTTTCAGGACCAGTTTTGACTAAAATTACAGAAGAGACTTACTTTAGGTACCCTTAACATCATTATGTTTCACAGATAAAATAAATTTTGAAACTTTCCTCTTATTCCTTATCTTCAGAGTTAATTTTGAATAGCAAATTTTGCATTTAAACAGTGCGTATTTAATTTTGAAATTAAACAGAATCACCTCACAGTTCCCAAATTAACAAAACAGCAATTTGTTAATTTTTAATAACGCAACTACATTCATGTTCTCGCATAAAACCGATGGAATAATTAATTTCTCATGTCAATATTAATAACGATTACATAAATATGTTGTTAGAATTTAAATAAATACGTTTCAATCAAAATCTGCTTGTATTCGTTATAATTTGAGTATTTAGAACATTTCGCTTTATACTCTAACTGTTTTGATTTCGTCGACTTGGCTTTGATGTTTTCAAATTAGTAAAAATATCTACTGAAGCTCATGAAGGCGTGAGCAACTTATATACTCGATTTCAATACTTCAACGAGTGCCAACTTTCTAATATAACTCTTATTGCCTTCTAGTTAAGCCAACCAAACAACAAAGTCAAACTCTATCAAAGCTAATAATAGTTAATTGAAATACTTTGTCAATTAGACTATTTAATTGCTTGAACGCAATTATCTACATCACGAATCAATTTTCTTCGTCTGCCTAATTGTTGTTCAACATTGTTTTCTTTTCATAATAACTAAATTGTCCTCCAGGGCTCCCAGTGGGTCTTCTATTTTGTGTTCCCTCTACAATATGATAACTTCAGATAAACAGACAATTTGTACGAAACTTCCGGAGGCATCCTATAAAATGGTTCGGTCTCTTATGTCTTTTCGTCATATACAAATTTTAATTGATTAGTTCTTGTCGTAAAATTTTGTTGTAATTTAATTACAATTTGAAACTTGTTCGTATTAAGTCTGTTAAATTCGATTAAGTCTCAACAACAATACTATACGATCATGCCTTTGGAGTGATCAAAATTTTATTTTCAACTGCGTAAAGTTGTATTCCGTTGTAACCTTTTAGCTTACAACAGGTGAATAATTAAACAGTCGGATTTCACGAACTTTCTAATTGAAGTAGCTACTAATAACTGAGTAGATCCGCAAATTATACCTGGTTTTAATGTGGTAGATTTAATAGGTAAAATCATTTTCTCTTCTAATTAGTTTTAACTCAACTATGAATTGTAATAAATCAAAAATTATTGCAACTATATCTAAATTAATTAATATTTCATGTTTTTAATCTGACTTTATACAGTCAACCGAACAACATACAAGTAATTGATTAACTGTTATTAATAAAAATACATGAACATTTTAATTTATAGTTTCGTTTATCAGATTTTCTTACTTTCTTTTTTTGAACAACATATAATAAATTATCAAATGTATTTTAACGAAACTATAATTGAAAATATTCTAGAATGAAATTCTCAATTTAGGTCAAGATTTTCATATTTTATAAATTCTATTTTCATTTATTTTGGCACAGACGTCCCGTATTTATTATCAAAGATATCCAACCGATATTTACATTCGGATCATTCCAAACCATTACACAAAAATTTGATTTACTCGACGACAACATTTCCAATTTTATAAACATATATTATAGATAGAAACCGGGTAAATCTGTAATAATAATAATAATAATAAAATGAACGAATAAATCCGTAATTTAATTATTAACAGACGCTCCTCATTTATGCAAAGTTGGCACAACAAATCTGAGTTGGTAATTTGATAACAGAACGGTAATGATTCATTAGGATTAAGCATCTTTCTATTAACAATCACAAGTAAAGCAATAGTTAAACATATAAAGCCATTCTCGACAATTATGGATCTCAATCTAAATCCTCCACTCGAATTCTTCACATTTACTTATCTCACTTCTGTCAGAACGCAAGTTTTGGTTGTCAACTCGTTACAGTTAGTGGTCGGTTATTAAATTATTGTTACGTTTACTTACAAGTTCAGGATAACTGCACTACGGCTTCTCTTCACTTGTTAACAACCATGATGCCCGTCAATAATTTCATTTATGTGGTAAAACCTTGTTTGTACTGCAACCAAGCAGGGATATTTTCCACATACCATATTATCCGTTTAATAATCACCTAATCTTCCTTAGTTGAGCGTTAATAGAATTGTGGTGCTTTGTTCAGATTCTTGAAGGATTATTTGATTCTTAAAAGATATGATCCTCCTTACTCGCTTTTCAGAATTTCCTAAACTTGTAACTGTTAATTTCAGCAAAATTCAAAGCTTGCCATTATCAATATACAAACGAGAACTTAATGTAAGGATTGTAGATGTTTTGGTATATGCCCACAACAGACAGCAAGTCAGTTCGAATTTCATCAACTTTGCAGCCTTGTGGTTTGTATCTAATCAAATATATCGGCTATCTACGGAAGGTCGAGATAGACACTTACTGGGAATGCCACTAACCGATTTCTAACGCTTTTATTTAACGATTTTTCCGCTCCAGAAACGGTTTTTTTGATTTTTGTTCTTATAAATTTAAAAAATTTCTTGCTCCAGTCAAATGACATTGCGAAAATGGAAAATCAGATTACTTTCCTCAAACACAAAAGATGGTCTACAGATATCAAAAGAAACAGACTCGATTTCCAAGTCAGTTCAGTAATGCAGAGCAAAACCTGAAACTTGACGTTAATTCAATTGATCGGCGTATATGGAATAAAAGATGAGTGAGTCTTGTCTTTGTCTTTCAACTTACTATCACCATAATCGTGTAAGGCAAATTTGAGAAGTCTTAAATCAATTGGTGGTGAGTTTTGTTTTCAATTGATCATTAATCTAAATGCAAACTTGATAAAGACGGTTATATTAAATATCATGCTACCCTCATAGAAGACTATCAGAACCACAGTTTAATTTCATAACCGAATTTCTCATAGACCATTAATATAATTGATGAAAGATTCTCTGAATTCTTGGGAAAAAATCTATTGAACGTTACCACCATTAGAATTCCATTAGTTTTTTTCCAAGACTTTAAATTTCTTATTTCCTGTATAATCGCGAATTTCTAGCAATATAAGTCTTTCTTATATCAATGTAAATATTAAATTCGCGTGGCATAATTTCTGGCGTTCTCCATTCTGCTATTCATAAGTACAGAAATTCTGTAATGAACGAAATAAATCTTTTAATTTCCGCTTGAATAATTAATGTAATTTAAAATTATAATTTTTGTATGGACGTTAAATAAATCTAAGCGAAAATTTGAAAAGTTTTACGTTCGTAAATTGAAAAAATCTCTACTTCAGACAGGTACTTTATGCGGATGCCTCGTAAAAGTTCTCGTTCACTTGACCATGAGATGACAATTTATCCATGTCACTTTGAACACTGAAACTACATTATTTGCGTTATTCACAATCATTTACCGATTGCAATAAAAATACAGAATTTGAAAAAACTGCATATCATAATAAACATGTTTACGGCGTTTTTATTGATGTAGCAATAAGTTGCTTTTACAATAATGATCATTTCGAATATTCCTCGCAAACAGAGTGGAAGTGAAAGTGGGAGAAAGGTTGCTTTATGTTTAAATTGAACTTACATAATAAAGTGGGATTTGAATTCAATATTGGGAAGTTTTTGTTCGGTTAGGATTTCAAAATGTGGTGCGTTATAAATATTTAATGAATGTTGATGACTTGGAAATGTTGTTTTTTATTAATAAATTACCAATAAAGAAAGTGTCTATGTTTGAAACGAGCGACAACGAGTGCTACATACATTCATACAAAACATTGAAGAAGATATTTTTATTACTTCATAAAGTAAATCTGTGGAATATATGGGTGCACCTGGCGCATCCACCATTTTTAAAACACAAACAAATAAATTTTAAGCCCAAAAATTCAAGACCATTTTTATCATAATTTAGCAACATTACTCTTTATGAGTAACACCCCTTCTATGAGGTTGTCTCTGTCTAATCTCATTCTATGTTTGGCCTTTTTGCCAAGTTTCTCTAGAAGTTGTTAATTTTCTTGAGTAATAAAAGCATTGTGTTTTTTTGTGTCACTTCATAAACTTGCGTCACAAGGGAACTCAAGAACGGTCACCTCTTTGTTACAATTCTTTATGTACAGTTAACAAGATGATTAATTGATAGATAAACTTACACAGAATATTGAAATAAAGTCGTATTTATCGTCGAAGCGCGTCGAGCTAACTAGCTTTATGTCGTTACTTGTTGCCGTTCGGCATTGTTTCGTTGTTCAACAAGACGTTAGTAGACAAAGTACCCACAGTTCTAATCAATCCTTTAAACTAAAACAAAACACTGGATTCAGTGACTAAAGTTCGTTCCAATTATCACAAATTTCCTGTACAGTAATTATTGAAACTTTACGGAATAGTCTTCTTATTAAATTAACAAAAAACAACTTAGTGGATGTAGAGTGAAGATGTAATCATCAGTTATCCGACTTTTTCTTTATCTAACTTGTCATCTTGAATTTTACAAGCAATTCTCTTTTTGTAGATTCTAAAACCGAGCAGTGTTAATTAACGGGTAGTCTCAAGATGCTTTAGAATTCGTTGATGTTATTAGATCTTTCCTTTCGTCTTCTTTGTAATTATCATGAACAGAATGAGAAAGGGAATAATTTATTTTTTGCCAATACAACACCATTTTACGGTAATAAAGTCACAAGTTTCTAAATTTTATTAATTAACTCACTTGTCAAGTTTACTGGATATTTACGAGAGTCGCCTTATCTGGTATAGTTTAATATATTTTTCGATTGTTAGCTTTACAATACGGTTCATTCTAGTTAAATGAATACAAATAGACAAATGCAATTACTTTATTATTCCGTTTGTTGTGATAAGAAAACACAATACAGCAAGATTACATCTCTGTAAATACAATAAGATCCTATCATGACGTTCTGATTAAGAGTAAATCAAATAATAGACTGTCAAAATAGATGGGAATCTTCTTTCAATAGGCGGGTATTATTGTAGTTTTCTAAACAAATTCTGGATTCCTATTTCAGATAAAATATGAGTTATTTTGAGTGTAAAATTGTTCCAACATTCCACTAAATTTTTAAAGAATTTCCACATCCCAATTCCAATTAGTTTCAAGCTGACTGCCCCTTTACCTACAGCTCAGTTATTCTCATTCAGTCGTCCTTAGTATAGAATTTCAGAAAAAATCGTTCTATCCACCATTAACTTATAAATCAGATTAAATGAAATTGTCACATTTCTCTTTTGAAATAAACGAAGTTATTTGTCAAATCCTCACAGTAATCTCTTAAAAAACGAAAAGCCAGTGATGCTATTATGTTTTTTGCCACCCTTACAGCAAAACACTAGGTGCTCTTTTTTCAAAAAAAATAAAAAACCCTTTGTTATAAAGTCAGAGAACAAACGGCCACTTTAAATTCGAGACGATAAGGCTACTTGTGTTAAATGTAGATTGTTATAAAACATGACGATATTCGAAAAAGAATTGCTTCTCGTTTTCTGGATGGAATTATCCACTTACAAAATACGAGTATGTTTGAGAGTTTGGGATGATAAAAAATTATACTGGGAATTGGGAATATTTTGTTGGAAGATAAATACGAAAACATTTCAGTTAAGTTTCAAACCATAAATGCGCAGTGGAGAAAGCTCTCTAGAAAGCCCAACAAAGAGCTTACTGGTACCGATATATAGATGTCGAAAATACAGGTTTCATGACAGTCGTATCTAGTTAAAGTTACAGAAAACGTGAGAATTTTAAAACATCGATTCACTTGCTTTAATTTAAATTTTAATATTTTCTCAAAAAATTTTCTAACAATTAACGATAAACTGTTCAAATTTTTTGAATTCTATCGAAACTATCAATAGAAATGTTTGAATTTTTATGGAACTCGATTAAAAAGCTTTGGTAGAAATGCGGTAAACACATAAAATTGCCCTTTTAATGGAGTATAAAAAGTTATTTTACGGCAAAATTAACAAAAATATGGGGAAAAATGTATTGAAACGTAAATAAAAATTTGTGTTAATGGAAATCAATATCAGTTGTTAGTTCACTAGTGTGGCGATGGGGGCGTTGAAAATCGTCCTCCTGAAAACTACCACTCAATCCTGCTGAAAACATTACCTCCCACTCAACATCGGAAAACACTTGCTTTCCGAGCTTTTGAACGAACACATGTTAACAAAAACACGCTGTAATCCGACCAGTTAAAACATCGTCGTGTTCATAAAAATAACTTGAATTATATATAAAAAAATAATAATAAAATTTAACAAAATGTAAACTAAAATATGACTTTTTTCATTAAAAAAAAAACATATCAACTATTATTGAAGACAAAGTAAAACAACAAAATACAGGAGAGTATTTGTAGTATTTTTGATAAATGTTTAATTTTTGGGGCCATTTTGTACAAATGAAATATTATTAGATTATAGTTATAGATTTACGTGTTAGAAATTGTTGTTAATTCAAAAAAAAAAAAAATTAGTGATAAATGTGCTCAATTAGAAATAAATGTTGCATATCTTAGAAAGATTTTAATGTTTTTACAATACACATTCAACCATATAAGGGACCATAAACACACACGAAATTTTCAATGAACAAACAAACAGATATACCTGTTGTAGTGCCAATATAATAAAAAAAAATGCCAAATTTTTGATACAATAACATTTATTTTATAAAGTTTACCATTAGCCACACACACACACACACACAAATATTCCAAAATTGAAATTTTGTACAACTAATTCCAACTTTCTATCAACACATTAATATAAAATAAAGTCACGTTAATATAAACTGTTGAATCGATATTAATTAAATATTTAATTAAAGTTGAATCAAAGAAAATTTTTTAAAAAACAAGTGGCTAAAATCTTCAATAAATGTTAGTATGGCGAATGCTGTGCCTGAAGTTAGGCCTTATGTGATTTCGAAAGCTGCTGTCCATACGGTACCAGAAGGCGAAATGGATGCTCTTTTACTTGGACGAACTAGGGTAAGTTCTGGTGGTAAACACCTAATGTATAAAACGAAATCTAATAAGAAACAGTCGAGACGTATTTTTTATTCATTTAATTTATTTTTTCGGTATAAATTGCGGTTTATTTTCGTCTTGTCATGTTTTTTTTTTGCCTGTAGTCAGTTGATTGTTTCATAAGTAATATGCTCCGGGATCCTTTTAGAATTATCTCAGTGGAAAATGCGTATTATATTTTATAATCTTTTAAAAATCAGTAGCGATGATAAACAAGGATAAGTCGCTGAAGTTGGTGATAAGAAAATCGTAAAAAATAATCGATCATTTCATGTATATCACAGAGAAAACTAATAAAATGGATATTTTCATGTTGATTCAGAGCGTGTCAGGGAATATTTTACATCACGTTGTGACATAAAATAGATTATTACTTTCAAAAAAAAAAAAAAAAGAATACCATGATTATCTTATACATATTAATGAAGCAAATTTTCCTAAGGGAGTCTAGAAAGCTGTTTATTCACTGTGTTCAATAAGGGGATAATTTAATGAAAAATCTAATCACTTCCAAGCTTAAGAAAACAATAAAACTAAATTAGTGATATTTCCGAGTTTCTCCCACAAGAGTCGGATATTTTCCGTCTTGAAGAAGTTGAGGGATATCATTGAATAAGAGATAAGTTACCTAAATCATCGAACAAAAGGATAAAAAGACATATCAGACATAAATCTCTTGAGAATATCCAACGTGTTATTATTATCAAACTTTTAACAGATATAGACGTGTTGATAATTAGCTAAATATTAATAGGGTTCCAAGTGTGATTTTGGGGTGTTACTAAGGGATGAAAATTTTGTTTAATCATCTGAATTGCTGATTGCTTTACAAGCTACATATGTTTAGCCGCTTTTACCACTAACGCTAACGTTGTGTTAATGATACAGATCCTCTTTTGATCGAAACCAGGAACAGCGTTAACATGGAGTTAGCGGTAGGGATGAAAGCACGCCTTAAAGAACTTCGTTTACAGAAAAATTAATATTTTATGATTTTCACGTGCAAAACATTAATAATTTGAGGATTTCACTGCTAATCCAGTAACTAAAGAAGCTTTTAAATAATGTTTATATCATGAATAGCTAAAATTAACCGACCAAAAGTAATAATAAAAAAACTTCCCCGCTTAAATAGAAAAAAAGCTGACTGATAAAACCTATCCAGTGATATTTTCTCATTGAATTTAATACGAATAATGTTTACACTTACAAGAAATTGAGTCTGATATAATTGAACAGCAAAAAATGATGGAAAATCCCCAATTTATTATGGATTTTTTAGTGGCATTGAAGTGCAGAACTTGTCTTATCGATTCAAATGACAAATAGCAAACAAAACAACAAAAACAACAAGAATTGTCTATTGTTTGTATAATTGGCGTTTATATCAATTATAAGGTGTTTTTTTACTTGTGTTTTCACGAAATTTTCCTCTTATCACCATTATTATCAAAATAATTGAGTTATAAACTCGATTTTGTGAATTTTAGTGATAGTTCCTAAAATAAAATATTGATTGATGAATTTAATTTGACGGTTACACAACTTACCAAGTTTCTAAGAAGCTCCACGTCGTAGTAGTGCTTTAATAACAGTGTCGGTGTCTTATAATTTGTTCGGAAAAAGCCAACAATTAATTAGTCCCATATTTCACTTAAGAAACGAAAGGAATTCACAAATAACAGAAAATGAAGGCTATATATACGTACTGAAATCTTCAATAGAAACTAAATCTAGGATAGGATGTCATGAAATGTGACATGAACTGAATTGTAAGATATATGGAATTCTACTTTACGTTTTTGCTTTGTTCTTTCATTTCGGATGAGAGTAGGATTGTAAAATTTCATCGAGCTCCGGAAATGAACAAAAGAATTATGAATATTTTTTTTTTATGAAAATACAGACAAACATAAAAATCAACAATTTGTACATAAATATCCTCCTTCACTAAATTGAAATACTTTATCCATCTTCTCTCAGCTGATTCGGGTCAAAAGAATGAAGGCATCTTAAATTCATAACCATTGAAAGATCTTTACGGACTTTTCTGTCCATAAACAAGGGTAACCCCAAAAGACTCCACAGCGCTGGGGATGCAGGGAAACACTTCGTGCGACTATTGGAAAGACTGTTGTATGTGGCGTTTCTCCCACTGTCAAACAAGCCTACCTGTATCGTGCTGAGACTCTCAGTATTGGGGTGGCAGTTGTTTCTAATGGAGCTCCCGATTGGTGCGAAATTCCTTGATTTATTCCTTTTTTATACCCAAATTGTTGAACCGATTGATATTCATCGTCAATTGACTGAAATGGATGGCGAGTCGTGCATGAACGTCAAAAATGTCTGTAAGTGGTGTAGGGAATTTGTAGCTAGTCGTACTAAAATTCACAACGAAGAAAAAAGCAGGAGATCGTTCTTAAAGATCTGGATGATCTCTGCATTTTCGTTCCTGAGGTGTTCCGAAGCACCATTCGTAGGATTTTGACAGGAAGGTGTGCGCAAGATGGGTCCCGCCAATGCTTACACAAGCTCATCAACAACTGCGAGTTGACTCTTCCTGTAAGTTTCTTCGCCGCTATACAGACGAAAAGGACTCGATTGTAACTGGGGACGAAACCAGGGCTTCAGAAACGACGACGACGTGAAAGATGAGATTCAACGCACATGGGCATGCAAAAATTGCCACAGCGGCTACAAAAGTGCATTGACCGAAATGGTGATTATACAGAAAAATAGTTGAAGGTTCAACCTTTAAAATGATATAATCAATATGCAAAATAAACGTTTCTTTTATTTCTAAAAAAAAATAGGGTACCTTACTTTTGGGATTACCAATAACTGTCTCTTCTCCTAAAAAGTTAACCGGTGGATCAGTAGTTATGCCACTGATCGTTACTTTAGTATCACTTTATTATAAATAACTTAAAGCTGTAAGTAGCTTGTGTGGAACATCGTCGACATATTCTCGAGAAACTCAAAGAATACATCGAAATCGATATAACTTCCCACGCTGAATATGAACGCGTGTCCCTCATAGTTTGCAATAAATCACCGGTATTCACCTCTAAAATTACAAATAATAATGAAAGCTTCTAATTACAAACTGTAAACTTAATGCTAGTTCACTAAACAAACAAAGAAGTCAAGGTGACAAGAGAGAAGATGGCTGAAAATTAATTCACAAATTAAAAATCGTAATTGTAACGGAGCAGAAAATATTAAAAAATTAAATAACTGCCTAGCATTTTAATTTAACTTTAATCAATCCGTAATATACAAGCTTTAGTTGTAATTTCATGAAACTTTAAGATTATTTGCATATAGAAATATCGATAAGAATATTCGGATTTTTCATCGCATTAAAGTTAATGTAGATCTGTCCAAATGCGATAGTTTCTTGACACTTCTAGTATTAGTTTAAGATAAAATGTGGCAATATAATCGTCTTATATGTGACATAAAACAGCTTCGATATTTTTTTGTTTCTTCGAACTCTAGAGACGTTTCTTTTCAAGTATCGGACTCCCGGAAATTATACGATTTATAACACTATAATCCGCTGCAAACCTTTGGCTTTTTTAGAAAAGAAAATTTTTTTGTGGATATCCCGATTTATTATGTAGTTTGAAAAAGTTATAACTACACGTGGTTTCTATAGTTCAAACCATAAAAGTTTGAATTATATTTGAATCTTTCTGTCTTTTTAGAAATCCTGTCTGCCTATAGAACTGATTTTGGTGACGAATAATCGATTCATAAATGTTTCGTCTAACGACTTCATCTTTCCACTCGACAGCTTTAAAATTGAGTTATTTTAATATATGTATATAAACTCAATTTAAATTCGTTTGATTACAGGGTAAAATGATTTGTCAAGCAAGTCACTTCCTTATTTTCATCTATAGAATTTCCATGATAAAATGACAATTTTAGTATGTTGTAAATTTCCCCTAGGTAGATAAATAGATAACAAACTATCGGGATTTACGATTGCACATTAATTTTCAGAATTTCAAGCTAATTGCATTCTGTTGTTGCACTGAAGAATCATATAGAAACTTTATACAATTACAAATTAGCAATTCAATTTTCGAATATGATTTTCTAAACTTCGCTGGATAATATCTCGATTTAATTGTTCAATATTTAATTTAGATGCTTCTCGAATTAACGATTTTTCATTATTTGTTGGGAAACCACAACAATAGGTAACAAACTAAATGAAATAACAGCAAAGTTATGAAATTTTAATGAGACTCGCGAATACAATATGTTTTTGTGAAAGTCTAGAAACTTAAATATCGATTCAAACGACTCCAAACAATGTCAAAAAAACAGAATCAACAAATGTCACACTGTGGTTGTTCTTTATTAATAAAGAATTGTTTTATTACGACACATTCATTTTTCAGTGACATTTTTCGTATTTATCATCCTAATTCTCTGTAGAATAAATGAATTTCGACAATTAAAAACATTTTCTATTATTAACAATTTGTTTACATTTAGGTTGATTGAATTAGAAGCATCCTGTGCGACTGTAAATTTGTTTTCGATCCTTTTGTTCAACATACACTCCGATTTACATTTAAAACAAGGATCACATCTGATTTGAATATCTGCCACTGTATTAATATGAGTTTAAATCCTAGACAGCATGTAATTTTATTAGGCCTTAGGTAGCAGTTATCATGATGTAATTTCAAGTTGAATTTACTAACAAGATAATAAAATTGTAACCATAGCTGCCATGAAGTCAACATTTATTTGGTTTATCTCTTGTATTTGTAAATAATTAGATTTTTCATTTAGACTACATTTAAAGAATTTCAATGTTAAGATGCAGACGATGTCGTACAATTTAGTCACATTCTAGGCAATCATAAATTCATAAATACTGTCAGAAGTTCATATATCGAAGTTAGTCAATTGGAATATACGTTTATTGATCGTCTTGAGAGGAACAATGGAAAAGTTTGTCGCTACATCGAGACATATTTGCTACAGACTTTGCTCGTTAAACAGTTTTCAGTTTATTGTTTTGATAGGAATGCCATTAAGGATATCGTCTAATAAAGACAAATTATCATCAAATATCAGTTTGTAAGACAATAGACGCCTTTAATTATCAACTTTTTTCACATTAAAATTTCAAACAAAGTTGATGTAAAACTGAAAATAGACAGTATGATCGAACAATGAGAATTTGTTTGGAAAACTTCTTGTAAAAGTATGAGAAACGACGCCAGAGGAGAGTAAGTTTGAATAAGAAGAAAAAAATAAAGGAAAGTAGGTGAGGAATCAATGAAGAGACTTCACCTTGGGAAAAATTCAACAATTTACAGAAAACAACAAGCGACATTTTTTATTGCCGATGAACTTTTCAAGATGAAGTGAACTTCCTATAAAATATAGTCTTCGTAAAATACAGTCGAGAGACTTTCGATGAAAACGTGCCAAGCACACATCATTGTGAAAACACGTACTGGATATGTGTAGTTTTAATATAGAGATTTCATATAAATTCAAAAGGTGATAGCCATCCAGCAGATAGCTGGATAATCCGATCTTGTTTCATTTCCGGTAGAAACGTCAGAAATGATTTACTTAAAGTATCATACGTTGGTAATTTATCGTTGAGTGGAGCAACATTAAATTACTTAAATTGTAATTAATTTTCAGATAATTACGACACGCAAATTCGCATATTTTCTTCTCTATAAGAATATGTTAACAATATTGTGAAAAACAAATTAACAACCACGTAATCCTACGAAAACCGCTTGAACTCATTATGAAAACATGTAGCTTTAGTTATAATAGGAGAAATTTTGGTGCTCTGTTGTCGATCTAGATTTTTAAACAGTAATATGGAAGCTTTGAAGGCTCGTCGAAGGAAATTATCCAAAAAAGTTGACAGAAAAAGTCGATTTTCGATTACTGATATTGAAGTTCGCGTTAGACCTACATGAAAGATCATCAAATTAAAAAAAAAACACAAGTATATCAAACTCCTATTGCGCTACACAAAGATCAAGGAGAGCGTTTCAGTAATCTCTTTGAGGATAAAATACGAGGTTGAAGTGTTGTCTGTTATCATCTGGATTTAGTCGTGTTCTATAACAAGTTCATATGAATATATATCTTGTCTAACATTTAGATGTTGTATATTTTTGGACTTTACACCGTTTTTGTTGTCTTCGTCGCCTATTAACCTGTCAATCTGTCACTACAGTTGAGTTATTAGTCTTGCCATGCTCACACAATTTAAGTGAAAACGTAAATATGTACCTTTGAATTGTTTCTTAGATTCTAACAACCCTATAAAAACAAAAACTTATTACACACATCAGGTTGTTACAAGAAGTAAAATCTAAGGTTGTGTTAAATGGAAAACTTTAGATGTTTTTCTATAAAAACCTAAATGCTTGGGTGGGTAATTGTCGATTTTTCCGTAACATTAATTGAAATGATTTTAAAACAAATAAAACTAAATTAATTACGATTGTGTTGTAGAACAATCACTTAAAAACGTTCAATTCTCTTAGGAAACCTTTAATTGTCTAGACTTGTGAGACAAAAATCAATAATCCGGTTGGTGATCCCATCAATAAACTACCTAACAAAGTTCATTTACTTTAACGTGGATATTAATTTTAATGTGTATAGGTCCACGTTTTAGCAATCTTCATTAGTGGAAGGGATTTGCATAATAATGGCAATCTAATTACCCTGTTTACTTTTTTATGATTTCTTATCGTATATTGTCTGTAATATAAGTAAAGACTTCACAACAAAAAGATCTGGATTTATTAGCAAATTTCCACTTTACATCATAATAATTACTAAAACTCGAACTCATCCATTCAAGAAGTTTGAAATAATGTAAAATTCATTTGACATAGTTGTCGTTTCAAACAAGATTTCAACAGTTCTACTTCTATATTGTCATTTATACTTCTCTCGCATTTGTAGGTACATTGTATTACTCCGACATTACATTAACCTAAAGCTTCTGTTCACTTGAGTCTTCTTATTATTCTGTCATTGTTAAGTTTGAGAACAGTTGCATTATTGCCTTAGCGACATTTTAAAACACTTTACTTTTTGTAAGTAAAACTTAATAAATTTCATCTAAACGCCTTGAAATAAGATAGAATTACGCAAATTTGTGAATTTTAAGTGCCCGTAGTGCACGAACGATCTGCATATGCAAGCTCCACATGTGAGATCTTTACAACCTGAACGATATCCGTGTAGAGCACTTAAACATCGAATTTCTTGAACTTTCAGCTGTTAGAAGTTTCATACCACAGGTCTAAAACCAAAATAACTGTGCCCTACTCTTAACCCCAAGTCGTATTTCACGTTCACACGTATACTTGCCTCTGCGACACAGGTATAATAAGGATTTAGCACTATTGTTCCGCAGTTTGGCTTTTTGTTGTTCATGGAAAAATGAGTTTCCAGTACCTCATGTTCCGTAGAGGATAAAAATATCTAAAGATTTATTTATTTATTTTCGAATCGATGTCTCAGCTACCCTAAAAGTCTTTTTTCTTAGGCTTTCAAATTTGCTTACCCTCATGTTTAACGAAAATTTGGCGACGATTTTGTTTAACAAATCATTGCTTGCCGGCCTGATAAAAAATGTTTGTTCGTGTGTATACACACGGTATCATTTTAGTTACAGTTCTTTGCATTAAACGATAAATAACTTTCGGTTAATAAAATAATTAATGCAAGCTTTGCTATTTAAATATCTGCCAGCTGATGCCGGGAATTTTTCAATTTAGCTGATATCCCCATAATAACCGGGAAGCTTAACTAAACAAACGATTATTGGGATAATAGACGATTATATTGAAAAATTTAAACGTCGACTGACAGCTCTATCTGATTAACTGATGAGCCTATATTGATTTAACTCCCTAACACCAAAAATGAATCAATGTTTTTTCTTCCGGGGAAAAAAACGTATGGTAACTGCACGGAAAGGCGACAGACGTGACTACTTTTTTTTTACGAGTACAGCAGCTTTTCGCATTCGACCACAATAGAAATACTAAAGTTGATGTCTGTTTCCGACATTTCTAGATTAGTGAATAAATCCCGAATTAGATTCAAACGTAACTTAGCCATTGTTTTATAAACAGTTGATGTTTATTTCTTTTTCTTGTGCAAACATGAACATAAAATACAACTGAAATACAAACAATCAGTAAACATCCAACATATCTTAAATTTACGTATGCTACATTTTTCGTTGAAATGAATTCTCTCAGTTTAAATGAATGCATGTTCATTTGTTCAATAGAGTTAACGTAAATATTTGTGATAGAAATGGAATTATTTGCTAAAGACGGTGATATGTAGGAAAATTGACAAGAATGTTATTGATGACCGTGGAGGGCTTAATGTATCTCTAGTATAACAATACAAAAAGATAAACGAAAGATTCTGTTTTCATCTACCAAGAAAATTGACAGACGATAATAGATTATATATTGAAAAGTCGACAACATTAAGAAAAACGGATCAGAACAATGTTACAAAGTTCTAATTGAATACAGTCACATCATGACACTACTACAGAATTTTTGCCAACAAATTATTGATTATAGAGAGAGAGTAACAATTCGTGTTGTTTAATAATACGCATCCTGTGAGATGAAATGTTAATTCAGGGTTAAAAACGGGAAGCTTTCAAGTGAAAATCCGCTTAGTTGACGGAAACTTGATCACTTTTGATGCGTAGATACCTATTGTTTCCGCTTTTTAAATTTTTCGAAATATCTTTGAACTTTTCAATTGAATTAGTCCATCAAATTTGGTACTCTCTTCCTACCATCTAAATTGATCGTCTTGTAATGTGAGAATACGTTCCATTAATTCCTATTGTTTCACAGTCAACATTTTCATTTCATTAATTGAGACAATTACATTTGGTTCTTTTTGCGAAGCTTTCAGTGAAATTTCATTGGGAGGAGAGCAGGAATTTCGCCCTTTATTTTCAAGTATTGCACGAAATAGACCAATTGACAGTGTTGGTATTAATGAGAAGTTTTAGGACCCTTTATTATACTGTAATTAGTTTCAAGGATGTTAAAAAGGTCTTGTCCTACGTTATCAATAAT
>JAZBGY010000200.1:10537-90154 GCA_037414755.1 Lydus trimaculatus | reverse complement strand
CCATCTCTAACACCGATGGTCATTTGGTCAACATAATTAACCGCACCCCCACGTACTTAACAGTTTTATAACATTTTTACCTGCTATAGAGGATGTTCCGATCTCACCACTCATTACATCCATGCGTCCATAGTCTAAAGTAACCAGGTCACCACAACAATAGCTAGACACATCTAGTGATGTGGATACTTTGTGGTTTCCAAATATCCGATAATTAAAATTAAGTAATTAATTCATAAGTACATTGACTATACCTATGATAAATTGCTCTATTGTGGTGTAGACACATGAATATGAACTATTTTCCTAACACCACTAAATAAGTTTCTCAACAAAGTCAGCAATAATTGCTGTTATGCAAGTCAGGCCTCACAGACCGGCTTTAATAATTATACCATAGTATATAACATAATATACAAAGCATTTCAACCCTGAATGACTTCATTGGTGATTTATTTAAGCGAAAATCCTGAGAGGGATCAATTTCGTGACCTTGTTGCGTCAGCCCCCTACCCCCGGTAGCTAGCAACTTAAGAATCTTAAATAGCAAAAGGGGTCAAATAGCCCCTTATTTGAAAGGTCTTTTAATTCTCTATATGGTGGTATAGAATGTTTTCGAATTTTTCAGGTATTTTTATAGAAATGTTAATGAATTAGATTAAAATACCAAGCTTTTATGAAGAATTACGGGCAACGATAGTTTTTGAATGCCGAAAGATAGCTCCAGAAATTCTGCGAAATGTAATAAGCGCCTTCGAGTCTCGATTATACCACCGTATGAAAGTCAATTAAGGCCATTTCGGACATTTAGTGAGATAAAAATGTAGACTTTTAAATAAATAAACTAAAAAATTTGAGCGAAGCCAAGCAGGGGATGGAACCCCCTAGTATAAATATGACTGAACAAATGGTCAAATATCTAAGAATTTACAAGATATCGAATTTCGTAATTTTGACCATTCGAACATAGGCAACCAATAATACAATAATTCTTAAATCACGAAATGTCAATTCTCAGATAAATTCAATTTTACGCGGTAATTTTGAAATAATATTTTACAACTGTCAATTTGATAAATAAACAATATTCATAAATTTGTTTGTTCCTTAAATATTAAAGTATTTTAAATAAGAATAAATTTAAAATAATCTTGGAATAAGATTACAATTATAAAAAAATCAATTAAAATACTATTTACTGTTTGATAAACGTTTCATATGAGGCGGCTAATTCTCAGTACACTGTTATTTTAGTTCAAATTCAAACGAAAAATACACCTGAAAATAGCGAAAAAAAACATGAATATTATTAAATTTCCAACAATAATATTTTATTGTTTAACAGCCGTATTTGCGGTTGTCTCAATAATTCTGTTGAATAAAATCAACTTAACCTCAAATAATATTATTGACGAAGAATTTCATTTGACCATTGGTGAAGCTTATTGTAAATTTGATTTTAATAAAGTAAAGAACGTACAATAAATGATAATAAATTTATTATTTCTAATTAATATTATTTTTGGTTTTAGTGGCATCCAAAAGTTACAACACTACCCGGCTTATATCTGTTGTCAGCGTTACTATTTGGTCCATTTGAATTATGTTCAATATATTGGCTACGTTTAACATCAGTAATATGTTCAATTATCAATTTATCCATAATTTATATGCTGTTCAATTTGAATAATGAACAGGTAAATGATTTGTTCATTTGAACACCAACAAACAAGTTGAGATTATTGTTTTGTTGTAGCAAATATGGAAAAATATGTGGTCGTCGATTAATTTGGCACTTTTACCACCTTTATACTTTTTCAGTCATTTATATTACACTGATGTACCATCATTAACAATGATTTTGTTATTGTTATTGTTTTTCGAACGAGGCAATCATTATTTAGCTTCTATTTTTGGTAAAAATCTCGATTATTTGAGAATCCTTTTACAATCATAATCATTATTGCAGGAATGTTATCAATAATTTTTCGACAAACTAACATTATTTGGATAATAATGGTTTTCGGTTGTTATGTTTTAAAACAAATAAATGCTTTACATTGTAGACGATTGAATGGTGGACGTTTTGAAGTGACACAAAAGGTTGCAATTTTGACAACAATTTTATTCAAAATTGTGGTATTCTCTATCTAAATTTTTGTTATAATTTCAGGAATTTGTTCATCTTTTAAAAACGATAAAAAATCAACTCGTTATTATATTGAAACGTACAAATTTACAATTTTGGTTAAATTTATTATCGTATCTATCATTAATATTTTGTTTTTTATTATTTATTATGATGAATGGTAGTATTGTTGTTGGTGATAAAAAAGCGCATGAAGCTACCATAAATATACCGCAATTATTTTATTTTTCATTATTTACATTATTTTTCGGCTGGCCACATTTCCTAAAATATACAAAAAACTTTTTAAAATTCATCAATTATAATAAATTATTGTTATTATTTTTAACAATTATATGTTTAGTCATCGTGTACTTAAATACAGTTGTACATCCATATTTATTAGCAGATAATCGACATTATGTGTTTTATATATGGAATCGTTTCTATGGCAAATATACATTATTCCGTTACTTAATAATACCAGTTTATATATTTTCTATTTATACAATATTAGCAAAAATCTATAATCCACATGATGTAACATTTTTGGTATTTTTTATACCATGTACAATAGCTGTGTTGATACCACAAAAATTGTTTGAAATACGTTATTTTCTAATACCATATATATTATTAAGATTGCATATGAAAAATGTAACAACTTTGTCATTAATTTACGAATTTGTTACATTTATTATAATTAATGTAATTACATTTTATATATTTTTTACGAAAACAATACAATGGACGGACTATGATTATCCCCAAAGACTTATATGGTAGATTTAAGAAGATATGTGATATTTTTCGTTAAAATTATTGTCAATGTAATAGTTTACAAAAAAAAAAAAGTGTTTTTGCTGCTATTATTATTTATGTAATAAATCTGTAATTTTTTCGGTATCTATTACTTCCTTTATATAATAAATTATGCTAATTATCAAAACTTTGTTCAAAGTGCAAAGTTCTGTATTATATAAAAGAAACAATATTAAATTATATTTATTTATTGTCAATTATCGTGTTATATTTATAGATTATACGTGCCGTAATTTTAGCACCTGGATATTTAGTCAAGGTTAGTAACGCTAGAAAATAATATGTCCCAATAAAAATGAGGTTATGTTTACGATAAATGGCGGCTATCTAATGATTACTTTAATGTTTTCTATTCTTATTAACAATATCAAATTAAATTAATATATGTATGTAGATGTATATACAGGTTGATATAGTTTATTTAGGAACATGGGAGGTACCACAAGTACCAGAACAGTCTTATAACCTTCGTTTGAGTTGAGATGACTGGTAGAATCTTTGTAAAATTACCCACTCTCAGGACTGTTTTATGTTTTTAGATTAATTGTCTCAATCTGTATTTATAATTCACTCAACGTGCATAACTTTATAAAAAATTTCTATATTGTATCCAGTTGAATTGTTTTAATATAAGCTTTTTTTTGTTGAATATTTAGCCAACAATGTCAAATACAGAAATAAATTTCGCTGAGGTTGAAGCCTTTTTACAAAAATTCGATGGTGGTGAAGTCACTCTTGATGAGAAATATTTTGATAAGGGTTTAGCTATAATTACTATCAACAATCCAAGTAAACGAAATGCTATGAGTGGTACTATATTATTATTATTATTGATATTAATTTTATGATTTACAAAATTATTTTTCATCACAAAGGTAAAATGATGATACAATTCCGTGAATGTGTACGAAAATTAGAAAACTGGCAAAATGGTAAAGCTGTATTATTACGTGGTAATGGTGTTAATTTTTGTTCTGGTGGTGATTTAAATTTCGCCCGACAATGTGGCACAAAAGAAGCAATATATATGAGTTGTTATATGCAAGATGCTCTAACAATTTTACAAAATTTACCATTATTTAGTATTTGTTTGGTTAATGGTCCGACATTAGGTGGTGGTACTGAAATATCATTAGCATGTGATTTTCTTTTAGCTACTGATGATGTTAAATATGGTTGTGTTCAGGGTAAAATGGGGGTATGCACTGCATGGGGTGGAACTACAAGGTTTATTAACAACAACAAAAAAATCAATCACAACAAAATTTCATAAATTTTGTTTACAGGTTAGTCCAAAAAATTGGCCCCAAAAAAGCATTAAATTTATTTTTAACTGGCCAAATAATGTCAGTTGATGATTTATTAAATTATGGTATAGCTGATGCTAAATTATCTAGTTTGAACTCGTTTGAGGAAGCCCTACGATGGATTGATGAAAGATTGAAATTCCATCACACAGTGACACGTTCATTTAAATTAGCTGTAACTAAAGCAATAACTAGCGAATATCATAATAGTTTAGCTTTTGAAAGAGATTCATTTTCAAAACTCTTAGGTGCTGAACCTAACCGTGAAGCTTTATCGAAAGGTATCAAACATATACCAAGAGACTCCAAAATATAACCTAAATAACATTTGAAACAATAAACGAGTTTAAAATTTTGTCAAATTTGTTCTACCCGACACATTTCTGTACAGTTACAATACACAAGATTATCTAGGAAAATCAAATGCGTCTAAATTTAGAGTACATTAAAGATTAATGATTAATTATTTTCTCTTTAACGGTGAAGGTAGAAACAATGGATCATATCAGAACCAAAGTATAGATTCAATGGGTGCTATTCGGAGATCTTTACCATCCAGTGCTAAAGACCGATCATTGTTTTCTATATTGTCAGATTCTTATTAAAATGATTTTCTAACGTCAACGATGGTATTTATTCTGTTTCCGTCTTTATAAACAAGATTTAAAAATGCGCCATTTTAACTAAACCAAGAAACTTGAACACATGTTAGTGATAAAACACAATTTTGGGAAACAAAATTTAAAGTTTTTCAAAATGAAAAGTCATTACACCATCGATTTCAGTTTAACTGTCTTAAGGCAAGTCAGCTAAATTAAATTTGGTTCACCATATATTAGATTTCAATTTATAAGCAAAATCAATGGTGATGATTAAGCTGTAGAATTCAGTGGAATGTGTAATGCTAATCTGCGGTTAATGAATAATTGACGGAAATTTTAACCAGTTATTAATGAAATCAGTTCTTGTAAAATAGACTTTAATGTTATTTCTGTATAAGGAAATTTCTGGTTGATCTGATGTTTAGCTTTTCCGATTATCGTTAATTAAAGATGATTCATAACCAAAATATTCACGTTGCTTTATCTTTTTATGATGATGATGATGATGATAATGATAACGATTATTATTATCATTATTTTTATTATTATTATTTATATTAGCGGTATAAAAATTCAGTAAAATATACTAAATACATATCGAAACACCTAATATCTAAAGGAATAGTCTTTGGAATACAAATTATAAAAAATAATAGAAATAAAAGAATCAAGCAATTCTTTCACGTGTTTTTTTAGCAACTCTTCGTCCAATATGTAGAAGCACTTGACCTGAACGGATTTGTTTAAATATACCAATGGCTTCCTGATGCGAGACGCCATGGAGGGGCTTACTATTAACAGCCAAAATTTCATCACCTAATATAAAAACAATAATTTTATATTGCATATGAATAAAATTTTTTTTTCAAATCAAAATGTTTTTTGTAACTACCTTCTTTCAAATTACCACTATCAGCTGCCTGACCATTGGGAAATATTGTTTTTACATAGATTCCCATGCTGCCTTTTGGTGAATCTCTTCCACCTACAATACTAAAACCTAATGCTTTATAACCGGGACCTTTATGAAAGGCCACTTGTCGTATGGTAAATGTACTAGCACCACTTCTTGGCAATGTACAAAATTTACTTTCTTCTTCTTCTTCGATTTCCTCGAGCTCCTCTAGCCAGTCCTGTTTTTGTAAATTAATTATAAAGTAAACAGGAATTTAGAAATATCGTATATGTATACCTGTTTATGTTCACTATTAGTTTGTTCGCATTCATTCTGACAGACTTCCGGTCTTTGTTTAGAGTTCACAAATTCATAATGACTTCTAGAGTTGACTACTTTAGAATCAAAATTGCCATTAGTTGAGTCATTTTTAATACATTTCTTTTGTTCTTTATTTTTATTTGGTGAATGCGATCTAGCCCTATCAAATTTACGATTATTTAATTTCGTTTTTGGTATTTTAATGTTGGCATTTTCTAATTTTAATAAATTCGTCGTATTACTATTTTTATTTGTTATTGTATTACCAACAACAGTCCAACGTCGTGTTGTATTATCGTCTAAATCATAATCTGGTAATGGTTCATAAGGCAATGAATCGTAACCTTGTTTACCACAATTATCATAATTATCAGTGGAAGCACTAAAATTCATTGAATTCACTATCCGTTGTCTTGGTCTACCTCGTTTAATTTCTTTTTTATTATTATCACTAGCACAACCATCATTATTAATATTTTCTGTTGTGACAGGGGACGGTACATAAAATGTCGGTTGTTGTTCATGTGTTGGACTATGGAAAAATTCTTGTACAGATAATGCTCTACGTTTACGTAAACCAACATGTATACGACTTAATTTAGCACGTAACACATCTTGTACAGTTGATTTTTTACCACTTGGTAAACGTAATGATGATGTTGCATGGGGTGTACTGACTAGAATACGTGGACTAGATGTATTCAATAATGTATCAGATGATGTTTCTGGACTTGTTTGTGTACTAAAACCTCTTAATGATGCACAACAATTACGTAATCGACGCCATTTCTGGGAAATGCTGCCGTTCAAATCTGGAAATATATCAACAACAAAAATCAAAATCATATTTAACCACAACCATTATCTAAGATAATAATAATAATATAGTGGTCCAAATTTGATTTTATCCACTCTATTATTTCAAGATTTTTCAAAGTCAAGTTAAATGAAGAACGCATTATATATTATTTATTTAAACTATGGAAAATTATGAGAAAAATAAATTCTGATTTTGACCTTGTTTAATTCACGTGGGAATTTATTCCGTAACCCTCCAAATATGGGTACTATTTACATTTTATAGAACACTTTCTGTTCTCACGATAATCAAACAAAACAAGAAACAATAAAAGATAAAAATTTTAACAAATTGTTGAATGGCAAATCATTCATAAACAAAATAAACTAAAATAAAAAAAAAACAAATTATACAAGAACGCGTGCAAAACAAATAGGGCACTACAATAGTTTGGAATTCTTGTACAATAAATCAACAACAAATTGGAAATTCTTTTGCAAAAGTAATCGTAGCAATTTAACTTTTTAAGACTAACAAAGTCGTCATTTATTTCCAATAAAATACGATATTTTTTTAGGACCGCTATGTATCCGTTTCCTTTGATAGAAAAACAATTGCATAATAACCATCAGGTATTGTTATTCAAAACATTAACATTAATATAATCGATAGGAAGCTACTCTGTTACTAGACTCATAACCATAAAATTATAAAGCATTAAAATGATTATATCCAAGAAAAATATACATATATTTTTTTTTATATATAGGATATACAGGTTGAGACAGTTCATCTAGGAACACAGGACAGTCTTGAGGGTGGGTAATTTTACAAAAATTCCACCAGCCATCTCTTATCAAGTCAGACGAAGGCCATTAGACTGTTTCGGTTCTTGGAGTTGTCTCCTATGTCCCTAGATGAACTGTCTCATCCTGTATGAAGGAAATAATTCGCAAATTTGCAAAAATAGTAGGCAATTGCCCTACGAGACCGCTTCAACTAATGATGACATATTTTCAAAATAAAAACATTTAAATAATCTAACAGTATTGTGTAATATTCGAAACAATAAAAAAACCACCTACAATTTACCTAAAAAGTGTGGAACCTCAATGCCGTTCTTTTTTAACAATTACTTACTATACAATATACGTATTACGTATTCTTTTTTTAATATTTATATAGTTAAACATATGTATTTTTCAATGTTGTTGTTTTCGATAAAATTAATAGTTTGTCGTCTACAGTCTTCGTTAATTATTCAAGCTTGAAATTACCTTGAATTTAACCGGTACTTATTATAATTTCAATGAAATTTTGTAAAATATTTCAAAAAAATTATTATTAATTGAGCCTAACGATTTTCCAAAAATAAATAAATTCAATTTTGTATATTTGTAGGAGTTAATTGTTGTTTTCCTTTGTTTATTTTTCACTCATTTCGTTTATTTTGATTATAAAAATGTCAGACTTACCGATGTCGGCAAAATCATGAAAAACTGCCTTAGAACACATAAATATCAATACATTCACGTTTTACTAAATATTTTGTTAGAATAAATATATAAATATAAATACAACATAGGAAGACTCACGATGTTACGCCTTCTAAACGTGAACAATAACTCAGGACCGTACTAGAATGTTAGTAGGTACTATTAGAACAACACATAAAAATACTACTGAATAGTGAATTGAATTGTGATGTGTTGTAACGGAACGCCTTCCTTCCCCACCAGACAACCAGACTATATAATCAAAATAATTCTTATCAACAATTATACCTCCATTAGTAAACACACCACAATAATTACAAACAATACAAGGAAATGTGTCGTGAAAAGTAATAGAAACAAAAATCTACCGCGTCCTTTATTCCCACTTGTTTATATTATTTTATACCTAATCATAACTAATAAATTAATGATGTTCATATAAAGATCTACCTGCATAAATGAGTGATTCACTAACTCGTTAGTCACTAACTTGTGCAAATTTATGTAAATAAACAATAATCTCCAATAGAATACCGTAAATTATTGTTATTCAATTGAATATACTCCAACATGTTTTCGACATAAATAAATATACCCAACTGATATAGGGCGGGTTTCATCAAATTCAGATAAATTCACTTTCATAAAACTTGCTTTTTGTTTATATAAATTTATAACTTTGTTCTTAATAATAATAACAATAAATACAATTAATTTAATGAGGGAATTTAATCACTTTCTACAACATCAACTAGTGGTTTATAAAACAAATAAAGAAAAAAGGGAAACTACAATATAAATTTTACAGATTTCTCATACCTTTTTAATAAAATTACAGCGACAATAAATTTATTTTAGCTGAAAAAATAATAACAACCAAATAAAATTAAAAGTCAATTTTTATCTAATTAATGTATTACTAATAATGATAAGATTATGTAACTTCTACAATTTGACATTGATAATTAAGATGTAGCGAGTGTCCGACAAAAATTAATCCTATAATAAAATTTTTAAGTGTTTTGGTCATATTATAATGGGACGTGCCATATATCTGATAATTCTATAATTTTCATGGTAAAGCTATTCGTAAAATGTTACTAATAAATGCTAATAAAACAAATAAGGTATACATTTACACATAAGATCCGTTATTTAGAAGTAGCAGCTAATGTGAAGTATACCATTGATGGCGACAAGAGAATTGACGTATTTAATTTTTAATACACTATACAGGATATCCCCTATACCCGATACGTTAATTCATCTATATGATTAACTATGATGTATACTACGTTTTATAACCACATTTGTATTATTATGATAAACTGATAATGTAGGAAACTGAATCATTTCATTCATTATTATAGAAAATTTTCTAAATGGGGGGTTAGTGTGGATTGTGTGTGGTCAAGACGGTCTGTATATTCTAGGGAAAATTGAATATGAAAATAAAAATTTATAGTAAATATTTATAAATGATATTTACACTTAAACTGGTTACAAATTTTGCAAAATTTTCAGCAAATTACAGTTATTTAGTGATAATAAACGGAGTCAATTTTTGGACAAACTTTCACTAGATACTAAAATTAGCTTTCTTTAAATAGATTTTTGCTTATTATAACATCCTTAAAATTGTATTTTAATTGAATAATGTACAACTAGTAAACAATTAGACATGGTGATATGTTTTAAATTTAAAAGTTATTTCTGTTGGTAATACAACAGGCACCTTTTATTTGGGGAATAAAAAAAATTTTTAAAGTCCTTGAAAATGAACCCTTTATGAGTTTATTGTCATCTGTTTTCAAGAGGGTGTACTTGTACTGAATAGGATTTGAAAATATTATTTTCCAATTAGATTTAATTCTATTTTACGAATTAATATATTAATAATTCCCACAGTAACATTGTTTATATTTGTAAATAGATAAAGTGTTATCAATTGTTGATATTATTGTAATATTTATATTTTATAATAAAAAATATCTAAATATTCTCAAGAAAAACACGCACAATTTTATTTTTTTATGTTTTAAAAATTGTTGAACTTCGCCAATAGTGGAATAACATTATAATTTTTGTAAATTTATTTTAAGTTGACGGACTCGCAAAAACAAAGATTTTTACGAAAGCTTGACTAAATATCATAATAACAACAAAAAGATAAGTTAAATATTATTTTATTTTTGTTTATTTTTATTATTATTGTCATTATTATTACTATTATTATTATTAATAAATAAATATAGGTACCTTTTGTAGGCTGTGATGGTGAATTTGTATTGCCGCCGGTGGCTGGAATAATATTTGTAACATTTTCAGCGTCGGTCACACCCTCTTCATTCAACATTTCATGTGTTGAATTTGAATTCCTATAAAGTACCATAATTGACAACACAATTTTTCGAAATTTTCTACGATTTTTTTCAATGGAAACAAAAAAAATTTATTTCAAAATAACACTGAAAATGCATTTATCGCAATCGCACCAGTTGGTGCGACAGCGACCAATGCGCACATGACATACTCCCCGATTGCAGATTAGCGATGCTGGGCTCCTAGAAATAGGCTGGAAACGTAGGGAGGGATGATGTGATCGAACAAAAGCTTCGCAAAGAGGGTCGTCGACGTTCAGTTTCCACATATATATAGTATATACAACATATGTATTAATAAAAACAACCCAATGGCAGGGTACAAATTTTATTTCCGATTCGATTTCCTATCAGTTCTTCTATTATCACAAAAAAAGATTGTATTTAGGGGAAATGGATACCGTATATACTACCCTCTATTGTGGATGTCCATAACCAGAACTTTCAATTCTTTTGTTCTAAAGGGATGAACTAGTTAAATAGTTGGAAGCAGTTTTTTCCATGAGGAAAACAATTACTTTTGTTATATCAATTACTTATAAAATGTATCAAAAACAAAAAAATGTAAAAACGATATGGAGATAGGAAAACTAAACCTAACGGTAAGCAGTGGCGGACTGGATAAGCTGAGCAGCCCTGCCAAATCGATATAAAAAGGCCCTTTCCTACATATTTGTAAATATATTGTTGTGAATTCTTATATGTATTCTCAATTTTTAATGAAATATTTCTTATAAATATTTTTAAAACCTTCTATAGGCCCCATAGGGCTCGGCCCACCGGGCAATTGCCCGGTGTCCCGGCGGCCCAGTCCGCCACTGACAGTAAGAAAATGGTATAAAAATAAAAATCCGTACGCTTCTGCTTTGTATAAATGTAAATGTAAATCAACAATGGAAGAACATTAAGATTCTCGCTTATCTAAATTATAACAGATGGTTCTGTTTTTTTTTTATTTTAATAATTATTTATTAAATATTTATCTAAAAATAGTTACGAAATAAAGCTAGTTTTGTAGTAGAATTTTCTCACCTCATCACTATTATCGTTTTATTTAGCCGTCAAATACGTTTATTACTCCTGAATTAGATAACAATAAGTTATTGATTTTTCTGGTAAATATATTGTTTGTTAGCATACAAAATTATTTGATATAGGTATATATATTTTTTTTATTTCAAAGATGTTACGGAACCCAGTAATCCTATTTGTTTATGTGACACTTTTTTATTAGGGAAGCAATAAATATGTACACAGTCAAGTCATTATGGAACGACTGTATTATTTTTTTAAGACTACCAATTATGTTTGTGTTTATGAACAAATGACCGTGTTATTGTTAAAATTAAAAACAACAAGATTAGGAAACAAAATAATTTCAATTTGTATGGTATTGGCACCTTAAATCAAATTTATGTACATATATTTAAAAAAACATAACTATTGATCCTAATTTTGGAATTTCAGTATACTTCGACTGTTCGAATTTGGCTGACTAAAGATATAAATCACTTATGTGTTCTAAATGTAAATGACTGAAAATAGATTAACTGTTTGAAAAATTATACTCCATCTACTTTAACTTGGTGAATTTGATCTTAAAATATTAGTAACAACTGCAGTAAAATAACAATATATATATACAGTACAGTAGTGAACATTTAATACTAATTGACAAATTTTATATTATTGTTACATTTTTGTTTTATTTAAAGTCAGGTCGGCTAAATCAATATGGACCAAGTACGGTTTTTTACGGAACAAAAATAATTAGAGTATTTTTAGTTAATAAACATCCTCTGAAGTACTTTTCTGAAATGAACTCACTCTGGAACTAAGAATAGGAAGTTGCAAAAAATAGTTACACTTACATTAGTTCTACATTTTTTCTAAGACAGTTAAAGCGACAATATGTACCATGTAACATACGTTAATCAATAAACAGTAACATTAAGGATACATTTACACTACAATACAATCATTAAATTCGTCGAGTATACGCTAATGGACATCCATGTAACTCAATGTTAATCAGATCAAATTACGGTAATAGTTAGATTACATCAAAGTATTCCTTTTGTTGTCAAACAATCAAACAATTCTTGATTGTATAAAACTTGATCAGGGCCGGGCCTTAGGGTAGAGCGAGTAGAGTGATCACTCTAGACGCTGAATCGGAAGGGGCGCCAAAATCTAATCGTAAAAAACAACATTCTCAATTTATTCAATATTTAACAAAAACTGAACTATAATTGATTTGAAAGGTATTTGTCGAAGGGAGCCAAACGGGAATTTCGCTCCACTCTGATAAAGGGCTAAGACCGCCGCTGAACTTGTTACTTCTGATATTGAACAGCAATATTTATCAAACATACATATTGTTAAACCAGTTTGATGGTCTGTGGAGGCTTTCACTTCATCAAAATACTGAATGAAGTCAATTAAAAAGAAATGTTTACACGATATTTAGTTAAATGTATTCAACGAATCAATTATTACTTTTCCTTAATTATATTATTGACCTATTCGAATGGGTTGATGTTCATAAAGTCGAGTGATTAAACTGCATACAACTATAAGTATTACGGTACAAAGTGGATAAAATGACATTATTTCCCTGAAATACTCGACTAATTCATGGAAGCATTATTTATTACTATCATGTATGCTACACATCTGTTAGTTAATTTGAGATGCAAATTTTTTGTTAACTTTGAATTAATTCAATTTGAAAAACATATTGATAGTTTTAGCGTAATACAATCATTATCTCGGATCACCATTTTCATATTTGTATGGTTGTTATCCTCATTAACTTAATGAGATTTAAGTGATTCTAGTTTATCGATTTGACATTAAGACTTAAGCTCGCTTATGTAATAACCTAAGATTAATTTTATGTTCAGGGAACGTTAGGTTGCTTTGAAAAACACTCAATCTCGGATACAATTTAAGTTCACTAACGTAAATGAACAGAAATCCGAACACCGAGTTATAGTTACCTATATAATCACTCCTATTATTGAAAAATTCATTAACAGGTGTTGTCATGGATCTGAGGAGACGATCGATGTCATCTTGAGGTAACTCATTCAAAGCAGCATACATTTAACGCTTAAATTTATTAAGGCTTTGTGAAAGAAAGTCTAAGTTGATCAATCATCGACCCATCATATCCCACATATGCTCAATTGGTGAAAGGTTAGGAGATGTATATGACCATGGCAACACATTCACTCTTGACACTTTCCTTCTAGCAATATGTGAAGACGTTATTTGCACCATTCAAGTCTTTGACGCCCATAGTCAGCTTTCAAGTGTAAAACCTGCTGTGCCCGATAGGATATAAGATCAAAGGACCTTATGTAATAGTATACCGAGCGCATGCTTATCGGTCTACCAACATCACGAAACCACTCACTAGCAATTGCTCGTGTAGACAGACATTTGTCTCTAAGAGTCAACAAGCAAAACTGATTTACTGATAACTTATCAGTAAGTGTAGTCTTATCACTGATTTAGACTACACTAATAATAACCCTATATTGATTGAACATAAAGATTTTAGAAGAACCCAACCTTCTACAATAACTAACTTGTGCAAAACATTTTATTCAAAAATTTTAAGCTCTCAAGGTGTTCGGATTCTTTTTGCACTTACAGTTGAGCTCAAGAGGAGGGGGTACAGCCGGTACAGCCGGGTGTTCTGGGGCTCTGAATGACCATCAACATCGCATGGGCCATTTTTTGGGGCCCATGAAAGAAATGTACCGAAACCCGTAGAAAAATTGTACCAGGGCCCAGCCTTGCTCTTGATAGTCCTGCTTACAGTTAGTACCGGAACTGACAATTCGAGAAACAATAAATACCATATACTCATATTTCATATTTAACGTTTCAGAAGAATGTTTGTGCTCTTCCTTTCAACAGATGTCCTACTATCTGACTATTGTCATATTTACTGCTTTAAAGTTACCAACCAAAACAAATTGTTCCTCTATATTTATTGATAACGTGGGTTGTAATTCTTTCCTTTCTCGTTAAAACCTTGACTTAAATATATGATTTTACAATAGTATCTACGAGGTTTTTTTTAAAAAAAAAACAAAAATTTTCATTCATATACATATTATGATCTAGTTTAATTTTCTTTCTTTACAATAACTTTTCAGAAAAACTATTAATTAATTATTATTCATACTTATTAAATTAAATTAAAGTATTAGACAATAACACGAAAACCAGTCAACTAGGGTGAGCTTGAGCCCACCCAAGCACTATCCCTGCAATAGAGTAACTGTCATTTATATCATCACACGTTGCCATTTTTTTTTTTCAGAAAAAAATTCATTGACGCAATTATTTGTTCCCAAGTTTTGTCTCTTGAAAAATTTGCCGCCATTCCTAACAATCTTCAAAACATCTATGGGACAACTGATGGTATAACATGGTATACTTTTCAACTGAGCAATTTTGCATGTATCTCGTTTATGGTCGCAAAACTTTGTACTTCCAATGCTCCCTTCTTTTTTAATAACACGAAAACTGGTCACATAATATGCAGTGGATGTAGTAGCACGACTGTGATGTTTATGGCCAGAAATTTACAAATTAGTAACACACTGTGAGCTGCTACGTTATGGGAGAGGAATTCATAAGTGAACTATGTCGCTGTAACCAAAAAAAAAACAGTAACCAAAATCTTAGTCAGTCCCAGGAAGTTTTGGTGCCATAGTAATATTTTCATGTTTCGTCACGCGTTGAAGTAATTCTGAGTCGTCAGATATTTAAACCAAATATCAACTTCTAGGATTCCTTACCATAGTGTCCTGCAGAGTTTTCCACATTTTTAGCGTCTTTAACGTCGTCACAGTCCACATAGTAACGTTTGTACCACTCATACATCCTTAGTTTCAACATGGGTCAGTAGAAACATCAGTCCTCAAGTGCTCGTCAAAAGCTTAAAAACGATAGTATATATTTAAAAAATAAATATATAAATCACAAAATTTGATTAGTTATAAATCAAAATTGACAATTATAATACAAAATATATTTTTGAAATATTTTTAAGCTTTTGCCGAGCATAGTCGGACCGAGTATAAAGTGTGCAAATATGTGTTTTAAAATATTATTTTCCTTGAAAGAACGTATATAATTCAGTGTGCCATTGGAAATGACGCTCGCGATAGGTGCCCCCCATTGGCAATCTCGGGACGGCACTGTTGACGATCAACTGAGGATGAGCTTTAGGAGTCGAAACTAGTCCCCGAAAATTAATAATAAAAAACTAAACATCGACCGCCTTTTAATTAGAAATGTATTAATATCAGAAATTAAATTTTGTTAAAATGTGCATGTTCATTTCCTTTTTCTTCATAATCATCTTTCTTTTCCACTAGTCCCGTTTCACTACCGTATCTCAAATCTCCTACTTACCTGAGACTAGTGTATTTATTATGGATATTTAATCTGATTTCCGGGATTTATGCCATTTCATAGGAATCTATGATTGTTTTTCATACACAGGTATTTCATATTACAACATCATATTTCATACCAGTGCATATAAAATGATCAGTTTTTCTCTCACAATCAATAAAACTATTATTTAATTTCTAAATTGGTGAATATTAATTGAGAAAATATTGGCATTTAGTTAGATATAAGAATTGTTGTGACTTTTGAATCAAAAATGTCCAACTACGCCACTGTTGAATTTCCTATAAAAACGATGAAAACTGTTGTAATTTTGGTTATACAAATTTCATCATTTTTTTTAACACTTCATTATTGTCAAACTAATTAAAGTATTAATTTTAAAAAATTAATATTCAAATTATTTTACATGAATTGTAATATTTATACAGGATGTTTCTTCACGGTTGTCCTAATTATTTATAACCTTATTTGTGTAGGAATCAAAACAAGTTTTATAGGATTTATCTTGCCATCTTGTGACATCTAATGATTAATTGAACAGTGGAAATGACCTTGCAGTCAATTCGAAAATGGGAAAATGCCATAAAATCATTTAATAATGTAATTTACAATGAAATTGAATACAGAAATATTGTTTACTCCCTAGTTACTACACACTAGGGTGGTGCGGGGGTGTGGGCCGCATCAGGTGACAGTATCAAGAGGGTGATACCCAATGTTTTTAACCGTATGTTAAAAAATTACATTCCTGCTAATTTTACAAATCGTTCTTTTCTGTTGAAGGACTCCTATGAACTCTTAAGTCCATGCTTTCTAATAACTAATTGCAAATTGTGTAATAATTCTATCAAAATAATCCAAAATACCAAAAGTTCTGATCAAAAACGGCAAATTTTCCGCTTATATAATATTGAGCAAAAAGGGATCAAAGGGGTGATACCATGAATTATGATACCTTACCGGCTGACACTACGGCTATAGGAACGCTAAAATTGATCAATAAATTTGCTGACCTATTTTTTCGTAAAAGAAACCTTCATTGATTATTAAGGCTTAAATCACAATGTTCTTCTAATTGAGTTGCCATCAAGGATGAATATCCTTAACCAGTTCTCACTGATTCATTTTTATAACCAAACAATACCGATAGCTATAGAAAGACAAATTTTTAAAAATGAATAATAAATTAAGTACTTCAACATTTAATTCCTCGATACTACTTCTTTGGTATAGAACACAAATTTCTTCTTATTATATACTAAAACCAAAGATAGACACACCAATTCCTAAGTGAATGTTCCTTAGGCTCTTCTGCTGACAATACAAGCAAGAAGTCCCTTGAAGTAAATTAATGTTGGGGCGTTCTTATGTAAAGCAGAGAGCTACACTTTAATGATTTCCGAAAACGCCCGTTTTCTGGGTGTTTAGGTTTAATGGCCCACTTGTATATTATATATTGTTGTATAGTGTGTGGTATAACATCCTCCTTTACAGATAAATTGATTTATCATAAGTTTATGTTTCGTGGACCATAACAAAATAAAATCAAATTAGTCGTAAGATTGAGTGGAGATAGGGATGTTGTGATGCATGTGTTTAAAAAAGCAGCGAAATAAGTACGTTTATCTCTTACTGAAAATTTTTATTTTTTATAACGTATTATTTTCTGATTACATTAAAACTTATTGTTGGTTATAACGACACTAGTGTGGATTTGAAATAGTGACGTTATATCCGGATATAGTGACATAAATGTCATAAAATTTTAGTGCGTATGCGCCGTATGCGCACATTCAAACGAGACGATCTTTTCTTTGGATATACGGCTGGCATCGGCTGGCTTTACACATTGAACTCAATATTCCAATCAACGTGAATTCATGTTTATCAGGTAGTTTTATAGAATCGTTTAAACATTTGGACCAAGAAGGTTTTAAGCAGAGCCAACGTAAACATGTTTGACATTGGAACGTTTGGACGGCTGCTGTACGTTGGCACCAATCTTTTTGATGAAACTTGGATACACCATTATACCCCAGATACCAAAACACAATCAAAACCGTGAACTTCGAAGGGAGAATCGGCTCCAAAATAAACAAAAATTGTTTTGTCGGCTGGGAAAGTGATGGTGACTGTTTTTTGGGATATTCATGGAGTGATCTTAATCGATTATTATTCAAAACGGAAAAACCATTACAGGAGCATACTACGCATCATTGCTGGACAAGCTGGAAGCAGAAATTGCGGAAAAAGGCCACATTTGCAAGGAAAAAAATTTGGTTCAGCAAGACAATACGCCGTCTCACACCTCAACGGTTGCCATGGTGAAAATCAACGAATTACGGTTTAAACTGCTTGACCACCCTCCTTATTCACCAGATCTAGCCTCGAGCGACTTTTTTTTGTTCTCTAAGCTAAAAGTTGCGCTCGGAGGGTAGAGATTTTCGTCAAATGAGGAGGCCATCTTCTTCGTAAACAATTATTTTGCAGAAACAGACGCCGAATACTATTTGGACGAGACAAATAGATGGAATCATCGCTGGAAGAAGTGTATAGACCTACAAGGAGACTATGTAGAAAAAGAAAAATAAATTTGAAGAAAGAATGTCTTGTATCTTTGTTAGGTTGGAAAGTTGAAAAGTTTTTCAGACCACCCTCGTAAAGTAACCTTTGAATTCATTAAACTCAACATTCAAAAAATCTCTTTGTTTGTATATGGATGCACATCATCATAAGCTATAATTATGTTTCTTTCGTTCTTTTTTATTTTATCACAATTTTGAATCTAGACTATATTATACATATACATGTGTATCAACAATCATAATTATATTTATGGAAATAATAGTTTCCGCATTAAAAACGTCAATGCTAACTTTAAATAAACAGTTCGTAATTATTAGTTAATTAATAATTAATAAAATTAGCGTTAATATTTAGAATGTAGAATTTTATACGAATCATGTTCGAAAGATTTAACGTTAAAATCGGGTCATATTCAAGACATCTGTCGTTATAACCGAATCGTTATTAAAATAGTAGTCCGTTAAATTTATAATGTTCCGGAGGGGGCGGAATGTCAATTTTGATAGTTGCTTAGTGAGGCGGAGTGAGTAGCATAAGACCCAATAGCGTTCGACTTACACACAAATACATATGACAGTTAGAATAACGTCGACAGTAGATTCTAAATTTATTTATATATAGGAAATTGAAGCAATTTATTCTTTTCTGAAAGTATCATATATTTGGTTCGTTATATGGTAATCAATTGATTAATAATAAATTGTTTTAGTTTTCGTATATATCTATACATAGATCTTAAATGTGGTATCGACACCACTGAGGGTTTTTATTTTCGTGCTAATTTTGCAAAATTGAATATTATTGGCGGTGATATGACAGCTGTCAAAAGTACGCCTGGACATGCTCTTCCGTCCAACGCGGAACATTAGGATATATTTTTATTATAAATTTTGTTTTATCGAACTATATGTATTCTACATAAATACATATAGTACATACGATTTCTATTAATTAGGAAATCTTAATAATTTATTGTTTATTGTTATATTCAAGGTCTGTGAATAAAAATTAATTGGAAATTTCAAATTTTTTTTTTCAGAAACCATCGTCAACAGTACGCATGTGTCTGTTTTATTATAGGAATAAGTTGTGGTCGTTGTGCGTTTGCGTTATTGATGGACTTTCCATAAACTATTATCCCTTTGATAAAAGTGAATTAACAATTCATTTGTAAAATAATAAATTTATTTGAATTTAATTAAACAAATAAAATAACGTTACACACGTTAAAAATAAATAAAGAAAATGCCAGTTAGAAAAGCCATACATGCTGGTAGTTGGTATACAGATTCAGGTAAATCTACTTACGTCAATACATATACCATATAGATAAAAGAGAAAAACATTGATCAGCTGTTTTTTTTTTATTTGTTCTGAATTTGTTTTTCGTTGTTCAAATAACCACATTATTTACTATTTTCAGGACCTGAACTTTCACGACAATTAGAATATTGGTTGCATCAAGCTGATTTAATACATGGACCTGCCCGTGCTATTATTGCACCGTAATTAAATAATAATAATAATAATAATAATAATGTTAGACTTTTCATTAATCGTATTGTTAATTTTATAGACATGCTGGTTATCAATATTGTGGTGCATGTGGTGGACATGCTTATAGACAAATAAGTCCAGTCGTTGTTAGACGTATATTTATTTTAGGACCATCACATCATGTACGTTTATCAGGTTGTGCCTTGTCAACAGCAAGAAAATATAAAACACCATTATACGATCTACATGTTGATAATCAAGGTAATAATAATAATTATTATTTGCAACTACTCAAAGTATCTGTATATCTATAATAAATCGTCATTTTCGTCACAAATATTTTAATAAACATCTCTTAGGTAAAGATGAACATAGTGATTATAATGTTTAACAATATAATTAACAGTTGAATAGATTAAAATTAATATGATTTTAGTTAATGGTGAGTTAGAGATGACAGGACAATTTGAATGGATGGATTTAGATACAGATGAGAATGAACATAGTATTGAAATGCATCTACCTTATATAGCAAAAGTTATGGAAAAGTAATCTTTAATATGAATTCATAATGATTAAAATTAATAACTAAATTTAATTTTAGTTATAAACATCAATTCTCCATAATACCAATTTTAGTTGGTTCATTAACACCAGAACGTGAAGCATGTTATGGACGGATATTATCAAGTTATTTAGGTGATCCACAAAATCTTTTTATAATATCATCTGATTTCTGTCATTGGGGACATCGTTTCCGTTATACATATTATGATCGTTCTTATGGTAATATTTATCAATCTATTGAAGAATTGGATCGTTTGGTATCGATTTATATATTTATTTATTTACAAATTATTGAATTTAATTAAATTCTAGGGTATGAATATTATAGAAAATTTAAATCCCACTGATTTTACGAATTATTTAAGAAAATTCGGTAATACAATCTGTGGTAGACATCCAATTGGGATTTTATTACAAGTTAGTAATTAAATTTATCAAATCCTCATTTTTGATAATTATAGTGTAACTACTAAAAATGTTCACTAATCATCCACTTACACAGCAAGATTATGTTTAGTTGCACTTTTATTTAGCATTAAATTTTCGTTAATATGCAACAGAATTTCGCTACGAAATCATGGAGCTTTAGTTATAAAACATGAAGTAGGATGATTAGTGGATGTACACACTTTTGACTATTTATGCCCGGTTTAGCTTCCCTTTCTTAATCTCGACATAAGTCGCTTATCCCCCGTGTATGTAAGGTTTATTTCAATAAAGTAAAATGAATTTAATGTAATAATAAAACGCAAAGTCGAAAATAAGTAAGCGAAGATGAACCGAGCATTTGCCAAAATAAATATGAGGATTTCATGTTTAATTATTTAAATGTTAAAATATTGTTTTGGTTTTATTAGGCTGTTCAAGAACTTTTAAGAAACGATAGTAAACGAAGTGCAAATTTAAAATTTCTTAAATATGCTCAATCGAGTCAATGTCGTAATATGAACGATTCATCTGTGAGTTATGCATCAGCTGCCCTTGTGTTCGAATAGTCAGTGGCCTTAATCAATGATTATATAAGTATTATATGACTATTTACAATTATACCAGAATAGCCCTTTAATCATCATTTACTTTAATATAAAATTTAATTATATCATTTCTACTATTATCATTATTATTATTATTATTATAAAGGAATTTATTTTTGAATTTAATTACGAATATATCAGGGCGTAGATCGATTAATAGATTCATTCATTAATTACAAAATATACTGTGCGATTTGAGGTAATAAAATGAATAAAAAATTGTTGGTCATTTTTTATGTTCGCACGGTATTTGTAGATTTACACTACTAATTTGCCATGAAATGTTCAGATATTTTGCCTACAGTAAAAAAATTCTTATGTACCCAACTGGGCGGTAGGACGTACCGTAAGGTGCGTTTAACAGCTGTTATTTGACCGTCAATAGTATTCAATTGGCCAATATTGACCCATTCCTGATTTCGATAAAATATTTTAAATGTATGTATGGATATATACGAAATTTATATTTTTTATTGTATTCTTGTAATGCTGGTTGCAAGAAAATAAAAATTTTCTTACTCAAGCACTAAATTGTGTGGTTTCTATAGATTTTGGCCAACCGATTTCAAGTCTGTTTGTAGAATTGCTCTATCGCGTCGAATTTTTGAGATATTGTTATTTTAACATTTGAAAATAAAGAATTAGTTTTGTTTATAAAGTCTAATTCAATTCTAAGTAATAGAATTAAATTCAAGCATTTTATATTGACAAAAGATTCAAATTAACTCGTCCATTCGTAAATCTTTGAGATCAGTGAACTGAATTTGTTACGCGTGCCTATTACGCCCAATTAAAACGGGAAAACAGCCTCCGAGAGTATGAAAAGTAGCAAACGGTATGCTATTATCACACACTAACCGAAAAATACAGGTGTTTACACGTAAATAGTAACTATTGTCTTTAAATTTAAAGAAATAATTAAGAAGACACCTGTACCTCAACAATGTGACGCGCTAACAAAATGTGATTAGAACTTTGAATTCAGCGTGCTAGAGTCTATGAAGTCCACCCATTAGTAGTCTTGAGCAGATTTAGCTGCAGACTAGTGTAATAAATTGTTTTAAATTTCATATATACCGTAAGATGTTCAATAGTAAACTCGTAGAGAAAAAACAAGCATTAACCAGTCTAACGACTTTCATATAAGTTGAAGCGAGATCGAGAGAAACACCCTCTGACCACGTGTTTTCTCTTTATCTCATTTCAACTTATTTGAAAGTCGTTAGACTGGTTAATGCTTGTTTTTTCTCTACGAGTTTACTATTGAACATCTTACTTACGGTATAAATAAATTTAAAATCTATTGTCGACACCACTGTCATGTGTAAAAGTTGTACAATATTGGTCATTATACTATTCGCTACGCTTCACCAGGCAGCTATCAAATTTGACATTCCGCCCACTCCGGTACATTATAGAACATCTATAATGTTACCATCAAGAATTTTGCTTTTTTTTTCAATTATTTTAATTATAAAATAATATTTATTATAATTGTGTTGTTTGTTTTACAAATTGTTAAAAATATCGATTCAAAATTTACTGTAATTATAATTTAATCTTAAAGGCAAATTTACTGTTGTACCTCATCTATGTTGTATAAAAACAGCAACAACAAAAATTATGCGAATTTCTTTATTTTGCTTTTCTTTTATAGTTTTCAATTTAATACAAATTAATAAAGTTATAAAAATGAAATGTGCTCGAAATTGTAAATAAAAAACAAAATTTTTGTTATTATTATAATTTTTTTGGAGTTATTTGTTATTTATTACCAAATACTCATTAACAAATAGACAGGATTTTGTTGTGAAATTTTCATAATTCTTGTGAACGTTATAATTGATAACTAGTGCCTGTAAGCCTTATCAACGATACGGATGGCAAATGCTTTTTCCAGTATTACTTAGAATTAGATCTTAAATAATTTTCATGATATAATCCTAAGTCTAAAAAAAATAAATAAAAGATCAGGTAGATTGAAATATTCTTATTATTTCAATTAATAATCACTATGGCAGACTCCAAAATTGTTTTTGTAAATGTTTAAGATTCAATTAATCTATGTAATGGTAGAAATTAATCATAAATTGAGGTGGAGTTTAATTTTAATTTTTCCCTGTTGGATAAATGTTTTCTTTCGTTTTTCTATATCGATCAATGTGTGATTAGATAGGATTATATATTATTCGGAATCAAAGATTATCGTCATAAATTGTGTACATATTAGCTATTATTTACTCATAATTTTGAAAGATTTTTATTAAAAATTTACTTAGTATTAAAACAAATGAAAATATACGCACAATAATATTAAGGAACAATAATCAGTTTTTAAACGGCAATCTTTCCTGCAATTCGTGATTTATATTTGTTCAAAATAAGTAAATTTTTAACAATAAGTACTACCTATGTCACATGATAATTGTCATATTTAGGAATTACAGTCGATTTCAAGTAAATACGTATTTTGCTGCTAGTCGCTGACATTTTTATAACAATTGTTATTATTATTCACTTACGGTCTTTATTTTTCATGGGTTTGTTATTTGTTAGTTATGTACACGGATAATAACAATTGTAGAACAAAACAGAAAACACAAATGTGACAACGGTAGTACTCGTACAATTTTTATCTAATTCCTATATGAAAAGTCAAACTTTTTGTCAACTTTTGACGTTATGAAAAGTCACTTTTTTTATAACAATTATGGAAAACAATTATGAAAAAACATTACATAACCAGTGATGTACTATAGAATTTTTCATAACTGTTTTTTGAATATTTCTATAGTAACGATGTCTACGAGCCCATTTGATTTTGTTGATAGAAAATTGTTTTGGCAAAATTAGATAAAATTTTGTACCTAACTCGTTATGAAAATTCGATGTTGTTTGACACATATTGTGCTCGTCAAACAATATCGAACTTTTCATAACTAATTAGGTAAATAATTATTTTCTAATAAATGAACCTGCTATTGGAGTTATGAAATAAATTTCGCCCAATGTTTTTAAAAGCTAATAAAGCAAATTAATTTGCAATTCTATCTACAGCAAAATAATTTCTATATTTCTGAAGTTCAAAGATATGTTCCACTGTTATTATTTAAAAAAATCATTGTGGGTCGAGTATATTATGAATTCCGTAATGCAACAATCGTGTCGTTTATTATAGATAGGAATCGTGTGTTTTTAAATTACACAGGAAACAATAACAACCAAAAAAAAAAAAACGAGAAAGATCATGTTGATGTGGGTCTAACAAATGCAAGTCTAAAGACTGTAAAATTTACAATATAAAATACACATGCCTTTGATCAATTAATCTACTTGAATGTAAAAAAATAGCCTGTGAATGCAATTTTATATCATTCTTGTAACACAAAAATACATGTCAGAATATTTTAATTTGAGTTTGATTGCTACTCATGTAAATTACAAAATATAATGTTTTCCTTTAAACTGAGCTTTCAAGGTTCTGTTTCCACAAATTTAGCAACAACTCCTAATTATTTAATAGATGCCTTTGATAGTAGCGTAGCCAGGGTGGGCGATCGTCCCTCCCGCCCTTCTTATTCCACGCCGCCTGTGCTCTTCTCTTCAATACCATCTACCATATTATTAAATAGGTAGGTACTTTTTTAACAACCCATTTTTATTAACAATCTGAATACTAAAATACAATAAAGAAATAAATTAGGTACATCTACTCATTACTAGAGCAAAACCTGCTCACACAATGACATATTCAGGATGACCGCTCCGCTATCCATTATGGTCAATACTCTACTATCCCTCCGCCAACATTGTACGAATTCGCTGGGGTATTTTTAACAGAAATTGTACAAGTCTTGTGATCGATTTTGCTTTAACAATGACTCATGAGCTGGTATACTTGCCAAGCAATATTGGTGTATTGACCAAGTACACCAGTCGTCTAATCCCGCCTATACGGTCTAAGGCTATGTCAATGTTGCTTCTATATCCACGCAACGCTCGCTGTATATTTCATTCGAAAGCGGTAAAGAAATGAAGATCAAAGGGGTGTTACAAACAACGAGTATCACATGCATATATCATTTGTTGTTACCTATTTGGTTGGCATCGTAATGAGAGGATAAAGCTTGGAGACACGTAATCAAGCCAATAAGTTTGTATTTAACGATTTACCTAAAAATTTCTGGGGCTTTTTTACAAATTCTGATATAAGCTGACCTTTATAATAGTCATTTACTTTTTTTGTTTTCTAATTATTTTGACGTAGACTATGCGTTCTTGGAATCTTTTGTATTTAGTTGCATGGGGCGACGAGCCCCGAGCACTCCCCTCTGCGGATGCTCACGGGTACATTAAAAAACAATACAATTTTTATCGTTAGTGCTCGTAGGATAACTGAACACCAGTACCGGCTTTAGGGGGAGCGAGGTTGGGCCATCGTCCTGGGCGCCTGGCCGCGAACGGTTAGATTTTTTTTCAGATCAAGAATAAAAATAATTTTATATTGTCTTATATCTATGCCGAAATTGAACATACTTCAGGATTATTGTTAAACAAAGCAAGTGTTTACAATATAAGTATACTTTCTTTCTATAACTAATCAATGTTCCAACAAATCGATATTTTCAGTGATTGAAGTAAGGGTGATACTAGATGGTCTGATGAAGTGTCAGAAATCTGTCGATTTTCTAGGCAGGTACGTTCAAATCAAAAGTTCAGATATGTCTTAATTCTATTACTGTGTCAGATAGAGGCAGCAGATATCTGTAGGAATATAACTATTCTGCTACTTTGCCAGACCGTCTAGTATCACTTTAATATACTGATCGTGAAAGGGGCGGCGAAAAAATTCTCGCCCAGGGCGCCAGACTTCCTAAGGCCGGCCCTGCTGAACACCATATGTATAATATATAAAATAATCAAAACAATTCAACTTATCGCCTTTTTACGAGAAAGAGAACCTTCCCTAATGTTAGATATACCAATACAAAACATGAAACAATACACGATCGACCCTAATAGGGGCTTTTTTGTCATGTAGAGAACGTTAAGTTCTCCTCGAAACACTTTTCCATACAATTTAGAGAAAATTTGCAACAGGTTTGCTACTTCCGCAAAACAGCAGCGTTTCCATTATGCTGAATTGAGTCGAGAGCCTAGGAGCCCATGCTCTAAGTGCTACTATAGGTGATATAGTTTTTATATGCGTGAGAGAGACAAAATATAAAGCAGTCATTTATCGATAACTACCATACCTAGATTTTCCTTCAGTTATAACATTCTGTATTACATAATAAATTATTTCTCGTCGCAGGTATGCGTTATCGATCTGACTACCTTAAATTCAAGTTGACTAAATCAGCATAGATACGTTGTAACTATTTGTGAGTATATTTAAATTTACAGGATAAATTTAGATGGATAGTAATACCATAAACTGCTCGTTATTGTATAACATTTTGCATAGTTGAAGATTCTAAATGCTCAGTATTAAATATAAAAAACCTGATATTTTTTATATTCTTGCACGTTTTATTTTTATACATTTAAATATATACATACAGGTTGAGACAGTTCATCTAGGAACATACGAGAAACTACAAGAACCAAGACAGTCTTATAGCCTTCATCTATGTTGAAAAGAGATAGCTGGTAGATTCTTTGTAAAATTGCCCACGCTCAAGACTGCCCTATGTTCCTAGATGAAATGTCTCAACCTGTATACATACAGCATGCGAAACGTATATGTACTGAGAATTTGATATTTATACCGAGTGTTTTATATTTTGAACGGATGTTTAGTATTTGTACCAAACATTCAGTAATTTACTAAAATAAACAAAACTGCAAATTAAATAAACAACATGAACAATTGACAAGGTTGCTAAAACAATAACTTACCAATAATGAAGTACAGAGCTATGAAAACTATTAAAATTATTAAACTAATAAAAGCACTATATAACTGTTTATATATATAAAAAAAAACGTGTTAAAAATATTAAATTTGCCCCACACAATATGCCAAATTTTCCGCAAAAATTATATTAATTACGGAATAAGTCCACGGTAAATATATAAATGAAACTGAAGACATTTCTGTTATGTCACAATACTTTCTTCTTATCAATGAAATTCTATACGATGATTCAGATTTATAACAATAACAAACAATAAGGAAAAATGTTTTACTAAATTTATTGTACAGAGTGAAAATTTCGAATTATTCTTTCTCATATTATAGGCTAGATAATTTATACCAATCAGCTTAAAAGAAAAAAAAATTGGATTTGTTTTATAAAACAAAATGTTTAGTTTTTATTTTAGTAAAAGTTCAATTGTTGTCTCCAGTTGTTATTGGGCACAAGTGACTTGTAACATATTAGATAAAATGTCAAATTTTTGGACAATATTGAATTATCAAATTAAATGAATTCTGGGATAATTTGTCAATGACTTGATAAGTTACTTCATTGTTTTCACTGAGTGCGAGAAGGACGGAAACACGAAACAATTTCTTGAACGGATTTTTGCTTATCAAAGGAAGTCGTGACGTCACCACATAGTACTACAGAAATAACAACAATAGGCGAGCGGAAATTAACAACCTAGTGTAAACAGGTATATTTCACATTGAATCTGGAGAGTATTCTCTGAAAATAGTGGTACTACAATCAGACACTCGTGCCGTCGATATAACCTCGCTAGTAACAAACCTAAACTCAGGAGACCCATGCTCGATCCACAAGCGTGATATGTAACGCTGAACCCATACCAAATTAGTCAGACAGACAAGACGAAACAAAACGCGCAACTAAGCATTTAAATGCACACAGATATTCCTTGTGGGATACTTTCCTGGCAGTCTGGAATACTCGAACGAGAAGATTCTGGACTTGATTGAGGCCCAAAAGAAGACCTCAATGCCTCCAGCTGGAGAGTCCTTCGGAGAAATCCTGTGGATCCTACACTGGAGGTCGCCCTTTCGGCAGACAATAGGTCTGTTGAAAAACTGAAAAGTCTAGGCTATAAGGCCTGCTCTAAGTTCGGCGAAATTCAATTTCAGTCGATGGATGGCAGGCATGCAAAGTCCAGAATGGAAGATGGGAGAACATCACTACTACCATCATTCTCCTCAGCAAGCCGTTTGCAAGTTGAGACTGATCCACCAGAAAAGATGACAACGCCTGATGGAACCGACGACGCTGAGTCGGACGACGCTGAGTCGGACGACGCGAAGAAGAAGCTGCCCTTGAAGCAACCTGGGGAGAAGCCCAACGGGTCAAAACGCCCTGGGGCGACTTCGAAGGCTGCCCAAGTAAAAAGATAGGTCTTCTATCCAAATCTATCGCTTAAGGGCGGCATTTAACGCCCTAAGTACTGGACTTATCAGGAAGCAGATCAGTATAGGGCTGTTACAAGAGCCCTGGGTTAATGGGGGAACCATCTAGGGACCCCACGAACGTCATACCATACTGTCCATAGTACCAGGCATGAAAGACCCTGAATCATCATCTATGCTTTTTTTAAATATAAATAATATAGCCAAAAGACAAAGATTTGATAATACAAATAGAACACATTATTCTCGTCTCATATTGCTATTTTTATAGTGTTGAATATAAAATAAAACTTGAGCATATAACGTAAATAACTTGATTACGAAAAGCCTGCGTTGCACTCCTTGCACCCTCGCTTAAGGTACTCCTAACTACAGTTACCGATATGATAATAAATTTTAACATTGTGATCGATCGAGTTATTAAAAATCTCCACAGATATCTTATCTACGCAGATCAAATCCCGCGTTAGTGTTTTATTTGGAACATCATAACGCATTTTAAGTTTAGTTGATATTAACTGCAAATACAAAAAATGTAAGTACTTCCATGGGACACTCAGTATATTATCGATAATATACAAGCACGTTAATTTTGCAGTGTACGTTAATTTATATATGTATAAACAAATAATCAATTAAAATTTAACACAATTTAAAGTATTATTTTCCATAGAGTAAGTTTGTTATTTAAAGAAATAAAGCATAAATCTGTAAATAAACTATATGGTTGTTGTTTTTTTTTTGTTTTTTTAATAAAATAAACTAAACTAACTTTCTTTTGAAAAGAAAATTATTCTCAACTAAACATTTTTTACCCACCCCCTGTATTTATTATAAATAAAATTATTATTGAAACAATCCTAGTCGCCTATGTGGCAAAATTTAAACAATTGATTAATTTGACAGCTATTGTTTATATTTGATTTGACAGAAAAAAAATGAATATTTTAAGAAAAATTTGTTTTTATTATTGTTGTCAAATAAATTTAATTAAAAAATTTATTTTACCGACCTAACGAACAATACGACCCAGTTTATTCAATTTTTTTTGCATGTTTTTTGGGGTTTGTGACACGTTTGAAGTTGTGCTTATGTCAATGTAGGCGAATGAAGTTGCAGCCAATAGGCAAACAACAGATTCTACCGTTTTGTGTATGTTTGTGTGAATGGACTTTCGGGTTAAATATTAACATTGAAATTAAATGTAAGATAATTCGTTTAAATTAATCAAAAACAACAAAATCAATTTAATAAATATCGGTATGTAAAATTGATGTTAATATTTGTTTGTTGTTTTGTAATAATTGTAAATCAGATTGGGCAGTGTTTATGTGGCACAGATAATTGTTTCCCATTTTATGCGATATAAACATGGCTACTATTGGAACTGCAATGTCTTCAACAGTTTAATATTTGGAATAAATGGAGGTTAATGTTGGTATATTTGTTATATTACGGAAAAACAGCATGATTACGACATGCCCAGGTAAATATCAATCTAAAATTAGAAATTTATTGCAATATAACCTCACTTCCGTGATCTCATTATCAAGACATATTATTTGTTTACAACATAATAATTCCATATAGTTGCAATTAAATTGGGGTTATTCATTATCGGATTCTGTATCCTGTGTTGTTGTATCGAAGCAATTTCTTTAAACGTTATTAAACTATTGTCATTGTTTTCGTTTTGTTTTTGTTTTTGTATTTGTTTTGTTTGAAAATAGGCTGTGTCTGCATGTCAGGCTTTAGTCTGGGCAAACTATGAACTTATTTGGTTGCCTCTTTCCGTGTGCACTGCAGCACAGTTGGTGGAGTGTTGGTAACGAGCAGTGCATGACCGAAGAATTTGTACACAGAATGGGCGTGAACGCTTCCACGGCACCTGGTGTAGAAACTGGACCAGTGCCCAACGGTTTGGGAGTCGCGGATCCTTGCACGCCACCCTTTCGAGATACAATTGGTGTTATTGCTAGGTAAATTTTTCCACAATTAATTCTACTATATGTATGTGATGATAAAATATATTATTTTGTAAATATTTTAGAGAACGTAAGAAGAAAGTGACTGGCTTTGCAACATTAAAAAAGAAATTTATACGACGAAGACGTTCGTCAAAAGCATGCGATCATGGTCGAATGTTACGTGAATTGGTTGCTGATTGGAGTCCATTAGAAGTTGCTGCATTACTTGAAGAATATGAAGCATTAGCAGCATTAAAAGATTTATGTGTTCAAGCTGAATTGGCCCGTCCACCAGCTGCTACATTTAAACAAGATTTATCCGCTTTATACGATTTCAAATATTGTACCGATGCTGATTTAGTGTATCGTGGTGCATGTTTTCCTATACATCGTGCTTTATTATCAGCACGTTGTCCATATTTTAGAGACTTATTAGCCGGTTGTCCGGGTTATGGAGCACGGATTATGCTCGATTTACGAACAGCTGCAGTTGATGTACAACTATTTTCAGCTTTATTACGTTATTTGTATACAGGCGATATATGTCCACATGATACAAATATTGATATTAATTTATTAAGGCGTCTTAGAGAAGAATTTGGTACACCAAATGCTTTGGAAGCTGATTTACGTTATTTATTAGAAATTGGTGATTATGCTGATGCTGCCTTGGTATTTACATCAGATGGTTCAGATTGTCAACGACCAGATTCTGGTAGTTCAGAATATGGTTTTAGACCAAAATTAGAATTACCATGTCATAAAGCTATATTATCAGCACGTTCACCATTCTTCAGAAATTTATTACAAAGACGATCACGTAGTGGTGAAGAGCACACTGAAAGGGCTCTACATGTACCTACCAGAATTGTTTTAGATGAATCTGTCATACCTAAGAGGTAGAGTATTAAACGTACAATGTGTTTTTAAAACTCCCTTAACCCCACATTAGTATTTCTTTGACTATTTCATAAATTTTAATCTATCTAATGTTTCAGTTTTTTTTTTTTGAATGTGTTACACTTATTATTTGTGTTTATTTCAGATACGCTAGAGTACTTTTGCACGCTATTTATTTGGATCAAGTGGATTTATCTTTGATATCTCGAGGAGGTGCCGGTTTGGGTGAGGCACAAGCATTAGCACATACTGGTCGTGTACGTCCATCACCTCTAGAAGAAGCTATGGAATTATATCAAATTGGACGTTTTCTAGAGTTAGATATTTTATCACAAGGCTGTGAAGATCTAATTTTAGAATGGTTAACATTGGATACTTTACCAACTGTATTACAATGGGCAAAACAACCACATGGTTCTGCTTGGGTTCATAGACAAGTAAATATTTAGACAAAATAAAAAAATGTATGATTTTTGTAACATGTATTTTTGCATATAGGCGTTGCATTTTTTGCGAGAAGAATTTCAACCTATTTCTCAATCGCCTGTATTACATCAACTTGATAAAAGTCATTTAATTGAAGTTTTAAAGAGTCCATTCCTTCAGGCTAGTGAATTGGAAATACTCCATGCAGTATTAAAATGGGGTGAAAACGAACTTGTCCGTCGAATGGAAGATCGAGGTATGCAAAGTAGGATTTAATCCAATATTGGTAAATTATTTTCGGTTTTATATTTTAGAACCAAATATCGTAAGTCATACAGCACATTCAGTAGCTAGAAAAGGTGTAAAGAAACGTGATTTGAGCGATGTTGAATTAAGGGAGATATTGTCTGATTTATTGCCATTGGTTAGAATAGATCATATACTACCTCCCAATAGTGATATTTTAAATCAAGCAATACGTCGTGGTTTAGTAAGCACTCCACCAAGTCATATGATTGGTGGCGATCGAGAAAATTTACGTGTTAATGCGTGGATACGTGGTGATAAAAATAATGGACTCTTTGTACAACCTCGTCTTTTTATGCCATATTATGATGAAGTGAAAGTTTTAGTTGAAGACCAATTGGTACAAGAAGTTGAAATGATGCGTATGAGACGTGCTAGGTATTTACCAGACATTCCTGATACTTTATATATGGTAGAAGATAAACCACGGTCTCATGGTGCTGCTGGTGTTGATGTATTATCATCAGTATTACCAGTACCAGATCCAGCTGTTATGAATGCAATGTTGAAAAGGGAACAAAAATTACGTCAATCGCCGAGCTGTCAGCGTGCTCTTAATATGCCTTTATCATCACGTCATGAAATTAATCGTCAAATTAGATTACGTGTTGTTAGAGAATTTAATTTACCTGATCCAGTTGCTGATATGTTGGAAAATTGTTATTGTATTCCTGATCAGAGTGATAATGAAATGGGTAATATAAATCATGTACAAGTATCACCAAATAAAGATTTATCAAATAGAGGTGATTATGGACGTAATATGACATTCCCACGACCTGGTACATATTCACAAAGACATGAATTACCAGCTGTTATACCAGAAGGTGAATTTCGTTTTGCAAATGAACCAGAAAGTAGTTCATGTAGCGATGGACATTTATCTGATATAATGCCTGATGTTGCAATGGCAACAGCAACATTAGGACAAATGCAATTACAAGAACAACAAGAAATGGAATTAGATTTAGGTGATGGTGCTACACATATACATGGTACTATTAGTGGTACACAACCAATACGTAGTTCATTACATCATCCGCTCTCTTATCGACGTTATCAACCGTCAACTTATCCACATATGAGATCTGATTCTCAATCATACCATACTCCTATGCCCAGATTTTTATAGTTCTAATTTTTCAAATCAACTACAAAATTTTTCATTTATTTTTTCTTGTAAATAAAAAAAAAAGATTATTTAAAAATACTACATTCTCATTGGGGATAATGTACATCTGTGATTTTCTGTGACGAGACATCTCTAGTTTTAAAAATATTTATTAAAATCATTCTTAGTTTAAAGACTGAATGTTATACGTCGAATTCTACAGGCTTATTCGAAATAATAAATATAATGACCACCTTTTGCTTGTTAAACAGTTATTTTTTAATATAACGTTCTCTTATTAATGGTGGTTGTTCAATTTTGATCGCCTGTTGTATGGACACAGATGGTAGATCTTAGAAGAAAAAAATTAAAAATAAAACAAAATGAAGAGAAGAAATATATTCATAGATTGATCTTTATATCGATCAAATATTCCGTTTGTTCTGTATTCATGTACCTGTGCGTGTCTTGTCTTAGATGTTGCTGTATTGCTGTTACATGTAAATATATTTAGTCGAAGAGAAAATGACAGTTCTTTAAAATAATTTTTAAAAAAAAAACAAGGTGCGATTTTATCCAATGCAAGTGCAATGTGTACTTAATTTTTTTTTTTCTCTTTAATATATTCCCACAACGAATATTTTATATTACGATTTTTATTATGCTACTATCATTGTTTTTTGCTCATTTTATTATCTATTCTTGAGTTTATTTGTGTTTTATTTTTCTTTCTAAAATTGTGTGCTGCGCATATCATGTTCTTAGAGAAAACTGGAAACAACTAAATATTAATTTGTTTTTAATTTTAATGTAAATATGTTTAATGCTTCTCAGTTTTCTCATCTATATTGGTTCATAAATTGTCTGTGATTAACGTTTTTAAGTTTTCTGTATGTTTCTTTCGTTTAATTGGTTGATGTTACAGATCACCATTTTGTGATATGTATTGTAATCTACGTTGATGTAATCTCATTGTTACACATCCATACATACATACATACATACATGTTTAGCTTAGAACTGTATGGTTTATAGGCTTCTATGGGTAATTATTATTTAGTAGAAACGTAAATGTACTCAGTCGAATTATTCATTGTATACCATTTCAGGGTATTTACATAATTACATCTAAACAAGAAATAATAATAAACCAACAACACAAATGCTTGTTTGTGATAAATTTCTTTTGTTACTCTATTATTTTCTTTTGTTTAATTTTTAAATCAAATAATTTTGCAAACTCTTCATTATTATAACAAAATCAAGTTCAAATTAATTAAATTAAATTAAATAACGTTGAGAAATTTGGAAATCAGGATAGCTTCTTATTAATTTATTTCAAATAATGTAAATATATGAAAATACAAAAATATATTGAAAAACAAAAAAAAAAACAAATGCTTTTATTTTATCATATTTTATCCCAAAATATATCGTCAGTTTGTGTTGATTTGTCAACCATTATAGGTCGTCTTATTCTTAGCTGATATCGATACATTGGACTTATTTCTCTAATGGGTCTTCGACATTTAATGTCAGTGAATTTTCTTTTTTTTGGCGGAGCAGTTCCATCTTCTAAACTGTCTTGGTCTGGTAGACGGCGTTTATTGCCATTTACTAAAATTTTAAATTTATTTCAAATAGAAAACGATCGTATGTCATGCAAAAGTAGACTTACCAAAATTATATTGAGTGATTGATATATTGTGCACAACAGATTTAACAATTTTTGTTACTGAAGACCATAAACCTATAGATTTTGGATCGATTTCTTCAACACTGGTGTCTATCAAACCGATTTTTTCCATCCTACTTAAATATAATTCTGACGTTTCCAATGGACTTATTGGTTTGATTGTATTCAAATCCGTAACTATATTTCCATTCGAAAGATTTAAATCCAATTTAGTACTACAACTCCACTCGCAATCACTAACAGCACTTTCCCATAATGTTTCATTTTTATGATCAATTGAATTTTCTTCATTGAATTCAACAGGATCTTGAATATCCATGTTCGTCATACTATGAAATATATCTTCAGTGTTATCACTTTTATCATCAAATTTATCACTATCTACAAAAATGTTGATCCTGTGAAAATATTCATTTTGTTAATACCTAATGTATTTCTAATACCTTTTGGTGGAAATTGAGTTATTGGTGTGTCTGAAAATGTGACACGACGATCACTTTTAGATGATTCACTTAAACCAGAATTTAAACGTAAATTTGATGATTTTAAATTCGATTTTAATATCAATTTCGTATTATTGATAGCATTTATTGGTGTTATTTTATCATTTCCTTCAACTTTTTGCATTGGTGTACTTGTTAAACCCATATAGAAAATATTTTGATAACTTGATGCTGGTTTAAGTACTTCATAAAATAATCCGCTATTTGGTGTTATTGGGGTTGTTGGTGTTTTTATCAATTTTCCGCATGATTTATGATTAAATATATCATCAATTTTTTTAAAAACTATATGACAACATAAGCAATGCAAGGGAAAATGTGTAATTTCAATATGTGCTAATAAGATTGATGATAAATCGATAATGGAACCACTCCATATTTTACCATAAACACAAATATCGCAATTTAAAACAATTTTATGGATTGATTGTTCGTGAATTAGTCGACAATTTTTACAACAGAACAATTTACGACAAATCCTACAATAATTCTGAAACGAATTGTTGATGAAACTTAATTGTTTTATTTATATTTTATGTTTTATCAGCAACAATCACCTCTTTAATTTGTCTTCGATTTTTTGAATTTGACCGAAATCCCGCCATTTTTTTATAAATTTTTGTAACACACTAAAAATCTTTTTATCACAGTTCTAGTTTATTTCGCGATGTTTTACAATGATTTTTGTTCAAATTCGATTTTATTCACGGAATTTTGTTAGGGCCTTGATTAGAGGAATTCATTCGCAATTTTTCCGGTAAAAATCGGCCATGTTTGTTTTTGAAACAATCGGCGGCGAACTGATCCGTTTTTAATAAATTTTTAAACGATACAAACACTTCTGATAAACGTTCTGATAATGAAATAAATGCTGTTTTTGTTGTTAAAATAAAATTCATCGCTATGAGTGGAGCTGTGTATGGTGGAGGTACAGAAAAATCTACATTGTTTATCTTATACCTAACCTCACTTTTTCTTTCACAATCTTTTCTAATTGGGGTTGTATAGACGAAGTTGGGGCTTTGGTGTTCGATGTTGGTCATAATTCAACCCGTGCCGGTTTTGGCGGTGAAGACAGTCCAAAATTAGACATACCATCAACTGTTGGTATATGGTTAGATTCACAAGATGATGTTACACTTAAACGATACAATATTGGCGTTATTGCCATCAATGTTCGACGATCTGGTTAATTTTCATATAATTTTATATAAAATTCACCATTTTCTTTATATAAATTTTGTTTATTTTAGAAATGGAAATGTCATCATTTTTAAAAGATGGTATGGTAGAAAATTGGGATATATTTGAGAATCTTGTGGATTATATTTATGTAAATGCATTACGTGCAATACCAAGTGATCATCCTTTATTAATAACAGAACCACCTTGGGTAACAGCACCGAAACGTGAACAAATCACCGAATTAATGTTTGAAAAATATAATGTTCCTGCTTTATATTTGGCCAAAAATGCATCATTAGCTGCTTTTGCAAATGGTCGTCCCACATGTCTTGTTGTTGATAGTGGTGCTACTCATACATCAGCTGTTCCTGTCCATGATGGGTAATCTAACACACACTATTTACAGACAAACTAGGCAGTGCTGGATTAACCCTTATGGGGGCCTCTAGGCAAACGAAATCTTAGGACCTCTTCCTTCTTAGATTATTCGTAATTTTATCAATCCATAATTTTAATAAACCAATTTTTCATTAATAGTTACCTAGACTGAAAAATGCACGTTTTGCGTACCAAGGGAAAATTGCGGCTTTGGCCAGCAATCTTAAAACGGTTGAATGAATTTCGCAGCCAAAGTGTATACTTACAACATTTTTTATGCAACTAAATGTCAAATCATTTAACATCTTGTTCTTTTATTGATTTCATAGTAGGTAGCGGCCGTAAAAGTACTTTTACGTCCGTTTCCAATGGTAACCAAGATTAGTTTAAAAAGAAAATGTAAGTATTTTACGTCCTGAATTTCAGTCAACTGCACCGGAAAAGTACTTACTCTTAGATCGGTTGGATGAAAAAATATTATGAAACAGAAATAATGGAAACCAGTGACCAATAAAGGTACGATAACGGTAAAAATTGTCCACCACTATATTTTGAATAAATTTAAAACTTTAACTGTAGATTTATTTCAAGATCAAATCAATATTACTTTATCGATTGTGGCGGGGCCCCTAAAAGGCCTGGGTCCATAGACTACCGCCTATTCTGCCTAATGGTTAATCCAGCACTGAAGCTAGGACCCATTGAGAGAACTTTCATATTTTATTGGCATATGCTGTTAACAGTCCGTTAATTAACAAAGATATTGTTTCACCAACATTTAATTCTGATAGTTTGTTATTAACAATATTTAAAACTTTATGTTAGTGGTGTATGCCACATGAGTCGGTTTTTACGTAATTAGAAGTTACTAGGTGTCCCACAAAACATTGTCAAAATTAATATTTGTAAAATAAAAATGAACAAATAATATTTCTTGTTGATAATGTAAAAGAGATCTGATTTTATATTATATTTCCCAATTTATTTGAAAATTAGTCAATAAGTACAGGGGTGGTAATTACAAAAATACTTTACTTGTTTTAGTTTTGTATTAACTCAAGCCGTTGTAAAATCACCTGCCGGCGGTGATTATTTAAGTTTTCAATGTAGAAACTACTTGACTGAAAAAGGCATCGAAATTGTTCCTCCATGTATGGTTGCATCAAAAGAATTAACCAAAGCTGATGAACCAGCAAATTTTAAACGAAGAACCTATCAAGCTAAATTGACAGATTCTTGGTACAACTATATGATAAAAGTAATAAAAATAAATCAATAAATTAACATAAAATATTTCTAATTTTATTAAATTATTTTAGCAAGTAATGCAAGATTTTCAAGCATCAGTTTTACAAGTTTCTGATAATTTATATGATGAAGAAGTAATGAAAACAATGCCAGCTATACATTATGAATTCCCTAATGGTTTTCATAAAGATTTCGGTGTTGAACGTTTTAAAATACCGGAACCTTTATTTAATCAAATTACTGGTTCGAAATCTGGTATTCAACCAACATTAGGTGTTGGACCATTAGTGACAACAAGTGTAGGAATGTGCGACATCGATATTAGACCTGTAGGTTATTATTTAAATAATTATAATAACATATTTTTTTTATGTTTAAATAATTTCAGGCAATGTATGGTAATGTTGTTGTCACGGGTGGCAATTCAAATCTACAAGGATTTACTGAAAGATTAAATCGTGATTTGGCTGCAAAAACACCACCTGTATGTTTATGTTTCTTGATAAATTGAGGGTCAATCCCTTAATTTCTATTTTTATTTTTTTAGAGTATGCGTTTAAAAATAATCGCTGCTGCTGGTGCTACAGAACGTAAATTTGGTGCTTGGTCTGGTGGTTCAATTTTGACATCATTAGGATCGTTTCAACAATTATGGGTATCTAAACAAGAATATGATGATTCTGGTAAAGCAGTTGTGCAATCAAAATGCTTATAAATCCATTAAATAATTTGTTGATTTGCAACTTATCAATGGTTAAGCAAGCAAGTCAGTATTTTGTTATTATGTTTCTTTTGCATATTGTTCACAGTATTATTTGACTTTTATATTATATAGTTGTGTTCTTTTCTTTCGATTTAAAAAAAAAATATGTGAATAATTTACGTATTTTGGTATATATACAAATATTGTCGAGGACTAGTTGTATATGAATCTCTAAATTTAAGTGTTTTTTTCTTAAATATTTGATATACTGGAAAACAATCAGTGGTATTCCATGCAAAAGAAAAACGGTCTAAATCTCAATATTTGTGCTGTTGTGAGTCATTTTCGACCTTATTTCTTTGTCCATAGATCTCCTTGTTAAACATTCATTAGCCAGTGACTAATTCAAAATAAAATCCATAATTCGGCTAATATTAAGATTGAAATAGTTTTGTTTCATAAAATATCACTGAATCAATTCCTTGTTGATTGATAAAAATACTAGTCCAGAAAAGTGATGTTTGCTCTCGATTTTTCATGCTCAAATTTTGTCTAGTGAAATTGTGCTATAATAGTGATAGTTGTTTGGGCCAAGCCCATTTTGTTTATTATTGAAAAGAACACAGCTTTTTTTTTGATAATATTTATAAATGATTTTTGATAAAAAAATTTGATTTTTGAAAAGTGGTTTCCAAAAAAAAAAACAAATTTGTGATATATTTGTTGTGGCAATATTTTTGTACTGTCATGTTCCTATTATTATTATTATTATTTTGTCGTGTTTTTTTTGTTATTTTTTTGTTGAAAAAAAAGTCTGAAATTGTAATCGTAATTAATCTTAAAAGAAATCTTGTGATTATTTTCTTGATGTGCCAATAAAATTTGCTAATCAATTTATAAAATAATTTTTATTCTATACCGCTATACTACAAATATTATACAATACTGTGAAAATTTTTAATCACGATTTGGCATTGGTAAAGCACAAATTTCATTATGTGCATAAATTGCAAATAGACCAGCCAACATTATACCTATACTGTCAGCGAAACTGGTAATGCCCATTGAGAACTGTTTCCTATCTTCGGGCACCTGAAACATTCGAATAATATAAATTATTTAACAAATTATTTCTAATTAATATACCTCTGTGGAAATTCGGTAATATGTGTTAACATAAGCTGCGCCACCTAAAAGACCTTCCCATAGGGTCAACACTAACATTATCCAAAAACTTGGAATGTAATAGTAAATAACTTCTGTTGTAAAAAGTACAACATTTATCAGCTGTAGGATAGCTAATAACCATATGTGTTTAATATGGAAGAAATTCACCGATGACCTAGACAGAAATACACCAATTTGATAATCAACTTGTAACCAACGGTATTGATCTGCTGGTTTTAGAAATATGTTACTGAAGTTGACTAATTCAAACTAAAAATAGACAAATGATTAAATAATTATGGACAGAACAATAAAAAAATAACTTATTTACAGTGCCTTGATTAATGAAGTATTCAAATAAATAAACTAAACCAAATGGTAACATATATTTTAGTAATCCTGGAATCTGTCTGATTTTCTTCAAAAAAGTGTCTTTGGGATCCTTAAATTCGTCTGTATTTACAGATTTTTGTATATCGATAGCTTGCTTCAATATACTAGAAGGTTTCGGTAATAAAATCCAAAATCTAGAGAAAAAACATGTTACATTTGGATATCCTATTGGTGTAGAATGCAATGATTACGTTAAGCCCATAGTGACTGGTACGATAAGCATCACAAGAAGAGTTGTCTTGAAGCCGAGTTGTTGTAGTACAGAGTAGGAGAGTGCTCCTATGATTCCAGCACCGCCGGTTCCTGAACTCCATGTTGACACCACATTCCTATAATATAGATCTTCAATTATATTGGTTAACAGTTATTAATTTTTTTTATTTTTTGATATATCGTACTTATCATAAAAGGAACTATATTGCAAATAAGTCACTTCGCCTAAACCTGAACAAAATGATGTCGCTATCACACCAATAAGTGACATTGTTATGTTCTGACTGAAGGCTACTAAAATGAAACCACCAGATGCAAGGATAACGCAAATGAACACTCTTACACTGTAAAATTTTTAAATAATTTTTGTTTTAAAAAATAACTCAATCAAATTGGTTTAGAGATAATTTACTTGACGAAAAATGGTAAAAACGGTGCTGCTAATTTAGCTAATAAACTTGGTATTATATCGGCTAATAATATAGCGCCTGTGGACATATAGGTGCAATTTCTTTCTTCACTCTTTTGGTTATCCTAGAATCAGTTAGTTAATAAATTTGAAAATATTTACTAAATTATTATTGTGAGGATCTTAAATTACATAAAGTCCGAAATAGTTGATTTAGATGTTTCCTTTGTAAGATTGTCACGTTGACACATCTACCAGCAAACATCTAGAATACAAATATCTAGTTTGTATACAAGATATATTGCATAAAACTATCAAATAATTAATATACAAAATAATTGAATTACATCATTCTCTCCAATTATGTCACCAGCTGCTGTCAACATAACAACGTAACCGTAATTGTTGCATAAACCTAAGATCCAATAAGCCAACATTGCCCTCCATGGTTTTTTTTTCACTGGTATCTCAGCTTTACTACCATTCTGTAAAATCATATCACCACTTTGAAATTCCATTTCAAAGGTCCTTTGTCGATTCTCACCAGTTAAATTTATGTATCCTGAGGTAATAGAGAACAAAACAATTAAGAATTGTTTAAATCGAATTTTATACTGAAATTTCTACAATTATTTTGTATCAAATTTCTATCAGAAAACTTACCACGTTTACATTGATTTTATTGATTCAAATTAAAAATTATAGTTCAACCGTAGATTAGAAACGTAACTACCGGATCAATTATCCTGAATATTTTAGAAATTTGTCGTTTAGCTAACAAGTTATTCATCACCAAATACGGTAACCAACGGTCTGTTACAAGCAAATCACATTTGCCCCGTTATCAATTTATATCATCGAAAACGATAACAAGCGAATTGAGCCTGGATAAGTGAGCTTTTAATTATTATCGCATTTTTTAAACAGAACTTTTATCGAGATTGCGATTTTTCAATCAGAATAAAAAACAAACTAAACGTAACATTAATCCATATCACAAATAATTCAAAAAATTACTATCACAAGTTACGCGAATTTCGAAATTAAACAAAATTGTTTATTCTTCAATGAAAAACAATTTGGATATTCACACACACGAATTTGTAAACAAATTTAGTTAATATACAAGGGAGACTCTTATGATTTGGGATGTTTTTCTTTTTTATTAATTTTTTGAAAATAATGCCAAGTACTTTCAATTTGGAGTAACAAGGATTTTTGTGAAAGAAACTGCGTTATTATTACAAAAAAACAAACAGGTTTCAACATAAGAAGGTCGTAAGGGGAAATAAAACAATATTAAAAAATTTCATTGATTTTAGACAAATTATTGTTATCGTCAACATTTATAAATCAAGCGCATTAAAAGTATATTTATCTTACAATTAGAGAAGACATCAAAGAAGAGAAATCGAGAGGCAGCTCAAAAATATTCCAGAAGAACCGAAGCTCTGTTTTTACCAAAAACGGTTTATGAGAAACTAAATCTAAATCCTAAAGTAACAATAACCAAACCGAGCAATTGAAAAAAAAAACGACGAATAGTGAAGTAGATAAACCATGAAGGATTTATTGATTATTCATAAATAAAAATCAAAAAAATATATGGATTTCACAAAACCAATCGTAACATAATTTGTAAAAACAATAGAAATTTCAACAGAAAAATATTTATTGTTTGCTATTTAGAATCAATATTGATAACACATTTGTTTTGTATGGCACGATTACACTATTAAGTTGCAATATGCGTACATGCTACTTGTATCAACTTTGATAACTTGTCAAAAAATTGAACAAGAACTCGTGTTATATGTAAATACGTTCTCAAATTCTTTAGAAAGAGTTTATTTTTAGTCAAGAATTTGAGCAAGCGTTACCAGGGCTGTCAAGAGCGAAGCTGAGTCCCGGTAAAATTCTTCCACGGGCCGCGGTAAAATTCTCCTACGGGCGCCCAACAATGATGTTTCGTTATAATTCCAACGACATCGGGAGTTATTACGGGCCCCGGTATTCTGTACCGACTGTACCCCCTTCTTGACGGGTTTGACAACTACCACGACTCAATTATTGTTTCAAGTTATGTGATATAAATATTGAACAAGAACTTGACGAATTATCCAAGTTGTTACAAGTTAAAGTACTTGTATTGACTGTATAATAGTATTGACAGTAATATAATTCTTATTGACAAATAAAGCTTTCTCGTATATTGATTTGAACATTATTAATATTATTATTATTATTATTATTAATATAGCATCATTTCAAAGATCAAGTTTCATCAAATAAATTCTAACAATTGAAACACTATAAACATTATCTAACAATAAGTTTTTCTCAAGGTTTTTTTGATTATATTCTGCCTACGACTGTTCATTTTTTCGATTAACGACATCAATCATTAATTGATTAAATTTGATAACGTTACAGCAGTAGCGGACTGGCAATTTTTTTCGGCCCGGGCAATTACATGTATCCGGCCGTGGATATACAGACTGATTTAGACGAAGTTAAAGTTTCCGTATTTTTAAGAACCTATGCAAACAACGGGTTTTTATCGCGCTGATGACGCGCGGTAAACGCTACTCTGATGTGCTGTATTCGTGATGTAGTGGCAGTCTGTATACCTGTACACGCATTATTTAATTGATTTTTACGCACTGCAACGCGCGAAATCAGCGCGATAAAAAGCCGTCGTTTGCATACGCTTTTAGAGAAATAAAACAAAAACACAAGGATAGAGAGTACTCTGTCTAAAAATGACTTGATAATAAAATGGGCCTTATCGATAAAAGCGTTTCTGAAATGAGAAAAACGGGCAATATCTCTCAGAACCTAATATCCTTGTAATTTTATGTCATTTCTCTGAAAAATATGGAAACTGTAGCTTCGGCTGAATCAGTCTGTATGTATAGTAAATTTATGAAAGCATCCTGTTTCTTGGAGCCCCTGGGTGAAACAATGAGTTCTGTTATTCTAGAAAAGCAAGCAAAGTAGTAAATCATATTAACGCATTCTTCGTCATCAAAATACAAAAAAATAAAAGTTCATAGTCAAAAAAAATAATATTTTTTTGGATATGTTGACACGCGGCCGACCGGGCATCTGCCCGACTGCCCAGTCCGCCACTGCGTTACAGTCTACAATAGAAAAAACATTAGGAAAAAGTTACCATTTAGTTTCTTTTAAAAGCAATCTAAAATATCTCCTTGAACTAATTTTTTTTATTGTTTATTATTAATTAAATTATTGACAATTCTATTATTTTTAAGAAAATTCCATAAATTTTATATAAAAGTGGTTTTATCTAGGAAGATTATTATACTTTGACAATTAAAAATTTTCATTGATGTATAAAGTAAATGTATAATAACGACAACACTATTGTAGAATCCTTATCAGTTTTGCTTATAATCAATAAAGATAATAAAACATGATTTGAAAAATAATCAGATTGAGTAACTGAAGGATATATTGTTTATAATTAATAATTAATTTTGTTTTGTATTAACAAACGATAAGTCCGTATTGCATTTTTAAAAAAAATTCCACTCTATTTTCGCTATATTTTTATCAATGACCTTCTTCCTTTCTTTATTTTCGTTGGTATTTAATGTCCGTACGGAAAAGTTTCAGCTAATACAGGATATCCTAATTTTGTATCAAACTTTAGGAAATCTATAACTTTTGATTTTATTATGATTATCAAAATACAACGTTATATTATTACGTCTTTACAACAAAATAAAAGAATCAGTGGCGTAGACAGAACGTAGAAATAAGTTATTTTTCCTTTTCAAGTCGTACACCACTGATTATTCAGTAGTACTAAATATGTTTAGAATTTTTTATTTATGTTTGATTTATTGACAATAAAACAACTTGGTCTCGAACAGGATCGACGTTCCTAAATACCTGCTTAAGTTGAGTCTTGAGTCAACCATCCAAAGCTTATTTCGTCTGATCTTAGTTACGCTACTGGATGAAATATTAAAAATATTATTGCTATGATTATGACGAGGGAATTTTGAAGTTAAATAGATCAAATTGGGATATTCGATACTAAATGTTCTATAAATAGACATTTGCCAAAAGTCTAAGATATTTTTGGTGCTAACTAAACTATTAATTTTCAATTACTTTAACTTACCAAATATTATAAATTCAATACAATAATATTGATATTTATATTAACTACACAACATTTAAAAATGTCAATTTTAACATGTTAATGGTGTCATTTATTATTATTCTTGAATAATTTTACAACAATTACCTTGTTTGGAAATTTTGTTTTTTACAAAACTAATGTATCTTATTTTATTAGTTGAAATAAATTATTTCAGTAGAATAATAGTGGAATTTCTTTCAAGATCAATATGAAACAATGTTGAAAAAAGTATTTCAGCAAAACACGATTTTAGAAACAGGTCAACGCAACTACTACAGCTCGCAGTTCGCAGGCAAAAATGCATCTATAAAATGCAAATTTCGTCAACGGCAGTATATTTGCGCAAAATTAACTTAAAAACCTATAGACATATTATTCTATTATTCAACGATAAATTAATCTAAACTGAATTTAGATGAAACAAAAAATTAATTCGATTTATTTTTAACTTAATAAATTTAAAATTAAGCCTGCTTATGTTACCTTAAGTTCGTTTCTGATGAACTACTATTAGAGATCTTCAATTAGCACAACCGTGTTTAAAAATATCTTGTCTTTATTAGTGTTTGAAAACAATTTGACCACTGTTCATAAATTGTTACAATGATTTGTCCGTAGACGTATTTAAACAAATATCATTTATGTTAACAATTTATTATTTATAAATAATTATTTTCAATTTGTCACCAAGAATAGTTAGCCAATTTAAAGTTAAAATATCATAAAAATAGCATTGGATTGAATATCGTCTGTATTACAGTTTTATAATTCAAATGTTGTATTACTTTTTTTGTTGATTTATTTTTTACAACTGATAAGAACGTATTGATTGAATTTTAATTAAATTCAATTATCAGGTCATTGCCAATAAATTTTTATTTATACTGTTTTAGGAATTTTATTGGGAAAAATCCTTGATTTATATAATTCAATAATAAATTTCAAGTTGAAATTTTTAAACATTGAAGTGTCCACTAATTATTGTGTGTATTGCTGGTTATCTATCTTGTGCTTTTTGATGAGCTTTCAAGATGGACGTGCGAAATATAGCAAGCCTGTATTTATTAGTTATACAATTTCAAATTACTAAAATACGTACACTTTGTCTGGTTAATTGTATTGAATTTTTTAATTTATTAGCATTCGATTGTAACATTAATTGGAGACAATTCATTGAATTTTTGTTTCTCAAATATGTTTCAGAATTTTAACAGAGGGATTACACATTTGTTACATTTTTTTTTGGATACATCAGAAACTAGGATGTTTTCTATAAGATGCCATTCTAAAATTCTATAATTGTATGTAACAGTGGCGGACTGGAGTCTAAAAATATTGGTTGGTTGTGTGTTTCTATTAGACAGAAAATTACGAAAAAAAATTCATGCATAAACAACAATGCGAAAAACTCGCCGCAACTATTTAAAAATTCTCCGCGAGTTTCTTGCGCTCGCCAATTCGTCAAATGTAAACTCTATAGAGTAAGAGTAAGTACACATTGGGCGTTCGGCGTTGCGTTGAGAGCGCGTTAGTACTATACACACCACGCGTTTAGTACGGCGTTTAATGAGCGTTAGTAGGGAGTTTGCACAGCACAAGCATAGTCTATAAATGAATGTGTGTGGCTTCTCTTCTGTCGCTATAGAAACGAAGTCAAAGAAAAAGAGAATATTGGGTACACGGTACACCCCATATTACGGGATAGACTAACACATGGAATGTTCATAACATAATACCCAAAATTGAGATAACATGGGGCAAAGTTGTTTTTGTTTTTATAATCTGGGCTTTCCATGTCCCAAATAGCCGGTCTTTTTTCAATTTCATCAGTAAATAATTCCGTATCAAAGTGCTCATCCTCCGTTCTCACGTCCACTCTATATGAAAACATACGTAAACTGTACAACAAATTGGCGGTGCATGTATCTCAAAGCGTCCTGCGGGTGCCCGCCCAACGCGCGTTTTAACGAAAATCTCGGAACGCGCGCTTAGCTTAAAACGCGCGTTTACATATGTACACCTATTCGGAACTGTCGGACTCTTGAAACGCGCATTTCAAAACGCCTGATGTGTATTTGTTCTAACTCGCCTAATGAAAACACGGGCTTATTGTTAATTTAATTGTTTTAAAAAAATACATGTGGAAAAAAGTACAATTAAAATTTTTGTTAAATGCTTGTGAAATGTTTATAAAGACTATAAGTTCTCTATGTCATAGGACAAAGTGGACCCAATTGCTATTGAACGAGCAGACACCTTGTCTAGTCCGCCACTGTATATATAGGTATAAGCTATAAAATTATATACCATGGTATCTAAACATGTTGCAATTAAAATGTCGCAATAAAACTATAGAACAATACTAATAAATGTGAAGTGAGTGATTGTGAAATTCTGTATCAAATATTAAAATTAATAAAGTGTGAAAATCTTTTAACAATAGACTATAATATAATAAATACATAAACTTTGATTATTGAATTAAAATTGAAATTATTATTGAAATGGCATTTTAATAGAAAAGCTCATCCCACCTGTGATTAAGTATAGAAATTTAGAGTGGCATTTGAAACTCAATTGTTAGAATTTGCCTAAAATAAATTTAAACTAATAATGCTTTCAATATTAGCTTGAAATGATTACCAAACTGTGTTGAAAGGATTTTAATATTTATGAAGTCGGAGTATTCCATTTAACTAAAGCGGTTATACATGTTGTATTGAACTGGACAATATCCCTTAATTGACTTTTCGCTAATCAAATTAACAAACAAGAGACAGTTATTCGTTATTTTAATGTTTTGAAAAAAATTCTATTCGAAGTTTTATTTAGGACTCATCTGCCAGTTTTTGATGTGGTTGTATTCTATTTATTATCTTTTTTTTTTTTAGAAAAAAAGTTGAAAGAAATTTACCAGGTTTTCGAAATAATATAGGGGATATGCCCTGATTCTGGAGACAGACGGCATATACATAGGTAGATATATTAACAATATTCGTTTTAACGGTTAGAGAAGCTGATTGCAGCATCATCGCGTATGAAAAGGGTGAGAGTTTAGGGGTAGGTCGGCGCGTCTCAGATTCCATTATTCTACCCCATTGACAAAAGGCACCCTAAAAAATATCCTATTCGAGCCGGTTTTTTTAACTGAACGGATGCGTGAGAGGGGTGAGTACCCAGGTGCGACATTGGAACGTATTTTATACACGGCTGATTCTTGCAAACAAAGATCGCAATCAACAACATTCAGCAATGGGTTGTATCTGTTATTTGTGTGGCTGTGTGTACGCCAAAAAACGTTCCAAATTAGACTGATAGACAGACAGTCTGATCTTGGTGGTCCATCAGTGTTTATCTAATGATAAAATGTGATTTTATTTTAATTTTCAAATCAATGTAGAACCTGTCCTGATTCATCATTGCTATCACCAATAAACATTCAGGTATTAAATATTTAATTGATATTGATAGATTTCCATGAATATTTTTCAAACCAGTATATTGATATTAAATAATAAATAAAATGGAATACTTGCCTTCTCGTCCCGGTCGAAGCATTTCTGCACTCGTTACGTATTCACTTCGTGAAGATAAAACAACAACTGGTAGATAAATAGGAACGAATGAGAAGTATGAGTTGGTCGTATCAGAATGCTGACATGGATATAATCCTTGAATAATTATTGTCTCTTCTATTGTAAATAATTTAATAACCAACAAATTGTTTCCTCAATTTGATAATCTTGCTTAATGATATTTATGAATAAAATAATTTATCATCTAAAAATAATAAATCAGTTAATGGCAATTAGACAGCACTATGAGCGACTGACTAACAATGACCTGGTGACGTACAAATTTTTATTAATATTTCTATTCAATTTTCTTGCAACTTTGCAAATAAAAATATTAACAGATATATAAATTTAGCAAACAAAAATAAAACTGACTTACTTTATTTTATAAAACAACAATACTAGGTTACTTATTTCATAATATAATAACAACATGCATATGTATGTAATTTCACTGAATAAATATTACAATTACAACTGATAAGGAGAAAACGATGCAATTTTGGTATTTTTGATAAAGCAAAGCAGCAAACTTTCGAGAAACTTCTATAAGCGCGTTCACTGTTACAGTAATCCTTGGGAAAAAGTTTTAAATTCGTATAAATTTTAACAATTAGTCACACTAATCAATAAGACCACTAACTTTCTGTTAATAAAGACACGTTGTTCTCGGTACCCATAAATAGTTACCAAATATTCTAGAATAGAACCAGTTTGAACTACAAAAAAAAACCAATAATTTTGTGAGAAATATGTTCTAATGAATTATTCCGTTAGATTACTCTACTCTACTTGTTAACTGAAATCAAAAATACAAAAAAATTATAATGATTTTTATGTTTTTTTTCTTTTGATTTTAATAACAAATTGTTGGTAAAAGTAATTTGAAAGTAAGTTAAAAAATGTATATGGTGCATTGCAGATAATTCAAGAATAAATATCTGAATGCACCCCTTGTCATCCCCGTTTGTTATTTAGGACAGTTTGATGTTGGAAAACTGTCAAGAAGCGTAGCCAAATTAAAAATGATCAGGGACAATGAAGGGTAAATATTTTGATGTGGGTGTGATTTCATATAATTAATATTTAAATAGGACATGAGGACTCCATTTTGATGTAGGTGGTAGAAGGTGGAGCTTTCAATAACTATATAGGGGAGATTGACCATTCACAGAGCAGCAAATAACGCCCTTTTGGCGCGCACATCCATATTATAATTATCTACACGTTTGGTTTGCTCTTCCTGATCTGTTCACCAACATTAACCGGCTAAGTCTTCATTTGAACAGTCAACAGTTAACATCAAAAGTGCTCAGTGATCAGCCTCTATTGGAGACTCTGCTCTTTATCTATCTTGGTACGTAATCTCAATTGTATTATTATGTTTAAAACATATTTGAAACAAAAAGTTTTTATTGAATACTGAAAATGAAAATGGACGGATACATTAGGGTTGATTTATAATTAAACAACAGTTTCAGATTGAAATTTCCTAAAATTGTCAAGACAGGTGACATCGCCTGTCTAATTATCTATTCATGGAATACTTAAAAAATTGGCACGTCAACAGACGTAATGTTATTTATTATCTATGAAGCTACATCTATTCGTAGCTTTTTCCTGTCGAATTTAACATGAGAAAAAAAATCCAGTCAATTATTTGATGATTTAAATGCTAGCAACAGCAAGTAACTTTATTGGTCTTTAATATGTCCAAGTATGTTTTAAGCTTAAACTTAAATATCCGCTGTTATCCATAAAATTTTATTTATGAACGGAATACTGATTCCGTCTTTATATGGTCATCGTCAGCTCTTTGAGGTACTTGGACCATAAAGAAAATTCATTGGATAAAAACGACGTATGTCTGTGTTGATCTTTTAAGTTCTTTTTGATTTTGATTGTTGCTCAGAAAGCCGTGTTATGGAAGACTTTCGAGCAATAATCATTTCCAAAAGAGAGCTGTTATCAACAATCAACAATAAAGGTAAGTTAGATTTTGTAAAAAATAAAGATAAAAATTTTAATAGTTACCGTATTTGCGCTGCTAACACCTCCAGGATTGACAGGATTGTAAATATAAAAATTCATTTTATTTAGTTTTCCTATATTTGTAAACAAACATCTGTTCATTTGAAAAATTGACCGACATCTTTTACAATTAAAAAATAGCACCGATATTGTTTCTTCACTCTTCAACTGAGTTTAAAGATACTACACATAGGATAAGAGTGGCTTGATATAACACTGATTTTGACATGCAGTTTCATATCATCTTTGATAATTTTTTTTTTTTTGATACATATACGAATAAATTGAAAGAAGAAGTATTGGGGATCAGGGCTCCAGGCGCCTTTTCACTGAAGGTGTTGATATTCTAACGTTTCTTTTTCGTAGTTTCTAATAAAATTATTAACAATCAAAATAAGACATTTGGAATACTGATGTTCTTTTCTTCTTCCATTTAAGACTATGTCTTGTTTTTCCCCGCTAACAGTTGGAGGTTGCAATTATGAGCAGATATTCGGCATTTTTTCTCTGGTAACTGGTAAATTATATAAATCATAACGTATTACACAAATAATAATAATAACGAATATAAGAAAAATTGACCCTCTTTGAATAGTTTTCCTAGGATGTCAAATTGAGAATATACTCCAGGCGTCAAAATATCACCACATGCCCTTGGGGATGCAACAATAGGTTTTAAGATAATTAATAAAACTGTTTTATTGCAACAGCCAATATTTCCCAACATTTAGTTGCTTCTTCACGGCTAGACAATTACTGTTTTCTTGTTATAGGTATACTGAAGAAGCATTCAACCTCTCTACAAATTTTAACAATATTTAGGTAAAACAGTGACAATTTTAAAAGAAAATTTGTCTAAAGTTTTAATCCTTATTCAATAAAATCTAATTACCTATTTATAGTTAGGAAATTAAATAAAAAAAATCAGCTATAAGGCATATTTTTCGAATTTTAAAATAGGGAAATAGTTGTCGAAATACTGTGGGAACTTCACTTATAATATCACCTACAATTTAATGGAGGTTGTTATTAATTCAGTGGCGTACTGATGGGACCTTGTTTGATTTGCAATCCGGGCCCAGAAAGATAGTACCTAAAGAAGCATTTTTACGGATTTTTTACTTGTAATCAACAGCAAAACGCTGAGCAATTGTTTGTTTGATAAAAGTACTATCTACTTAATTGTTATACGTATATGCAAAGTAGTTAATGTCAATTAATACGCATGTATGCAATTTGGGAATCTAAAACTATGAAATATTGAATTCCATAGTCCTTACACATGCAGATTTTAGTGATGCATTAATGGAAACACCACTGTTTGGCATTAGTTGCAAAACATACAATTATCCGATCATCTATTATTACTTGTTGAGCATCCAAGCTTGTTATTTTACCTATTTCTCGAAATTCGGGACCCGGACCCGTGTTCCATGGAACCCTGCTCATTTCGTCACTTGTTATTATCATTTATGACAAAAATTGCCCAATATTTATCTGTTTATTTTCGTCACTGTAGAGCAATCTGTTTATAGATAATTTATGAAAACCTAAATATTTATGTAGTGTTATCATAGTTATTAAGTTAATGAAAAAATTCTAGAATTGTGAAAATAGGTTCTATCTTTGACCAGTGGCGTAACTTCAACCTCGCCTTTATAAGACTTTTAAATTGTTATTAGTATTAGGCAATATCTAATATCTATTCACTCTTTATCTTCACAAAACAAGCTTGATGGTTGTGACCATGAAACACAATTCAATTATGACTAGGGATAAAACTGTATGGTCACGTATTCCCCGAACACTGAATTGCATTTGTAATTAAAGATTTTCCGATATTTGATTTCTTCCTGTTATTTCTACTAAATTAGTGCTCCTTTTCATCTGTGATCTGTGTAAAAGCTAATTCATATTTTTCAATGCTGAAAGTTCCATGAACTTCAAGCAGCAATTCCAAACTCATTGTTAATATTAACCGAGAATTCAGGTGGCATTGGCCCTCAATGATAGGGCAATATTTGAAGTAATAATTAGATTTTTGGTACGATCTGACTTAAAGTTATAGACGTTTTTTACTTTGTTTATCAATTTAGTTGATTGTCTCTTCTCTTTTATTTTCCATTCTTTTTTTCAACAATAACAAATCTCATGTGACTGGCTGAATATCTACATGACAAAACCAAAATAAAGAAAAAAAAATTTAGGTGGCATAAAATTACATATAAATTGCTAAGGAATCATTCAGGGATTACAGTACAATAGCACAATAAATTTGAAGGCTCCTACGGCTCCTACAAACCTTGATCATGCCTGCAATTAAGACTACACCAGAGTGTTTACACGATTGCCTAGTTTCGCCACTGGGACAACATTACAATTTAATGGAGAATCTATCGATTATTTTCAATAAAAATTGCGTTTCTCATTAAAAAAGAATTGATGAAAAAATTTGTTTTCGCTGGCATTATTTTTTTCAGCCCCAAAGAACATTTCCCATAACAAGATAGTCATGCCTGAATGTATGAATAAACGATCAGCAGTCTCAAAAATGACACGAATTGATTTTAAATCATTCAAGATGCATTGACAGCGTGTAAAAATAACATCTAGGATCGATCTTCTTGCTAATTTTCCTCTCTAAAACCAAAAATGTTTGTTTTTTCTTCTAAAGCTAGCGTTTTCCATTTGAACTAGAATTTTTCAAAAAAAAACACACACTTCTAGGCATTTTGTTGTCGCAAGCATGCTCTGACGCATTGACAGCGTCAAAAAATAACGTCTAGGACCTATTTTGTTGCTAATTTTTTCCACCAAAACCAAAAACTTTTGTTTTATCTTCTAAGGTTCATTTGAACTAGAATTTTTCAAAAAAACACTTCTACGCATTTTCTTAATAAAATAAAACCCAGATGATTGGTAAAAATAATTTATCATTTTTATTATTAAGAATAATACTTTGGTGAAAAAAATATACTTTTTTTTAATACAATTTACGTCACAATAATTGTATGAAACACGATTATGTGTATAAACACAAATATCCAAAAAATTTGTCGTACATTTATGTTAAAATACTCGATACAAAAATTCTAGCGCTTTTTTTGTACAAACACGATATGCAGCATACATACATATGTATATAAATTAGAAGTCGTTCCATAACGTAAGTGTAAGTGTAATTATAATACAAAGCCTACCAGAGAGGTAGGTACGAATAGAAGTCTATTTTCGGCAGGCTAATTTTCACATGTTTAACGTCAATGTGCTTACGTTTTAGAATGACATATAAAATTTCTAGTTATGTATAGTAGATGAATATTGTTGACAAGATTAACACTTATTGTATTATCAAACAAAAAGAATTAAAAATACTTGAGGCACAATAACAATCCGGTGGCCAATCAAGTGTCAATATTTCACTAACAAAATGTATCACAAGTTGATATAAATTAGTAATTTTAAATGGTAGTTTCTGAGTCTATACAGGTGGAATTTTGATTACTATAAGCAGGTGGTCCATTATTTAAAAATGTCATCGATCTCATACTATTTCGATTTGGATTATTGCTACGTTTTTGTGGTACTTGCGGTGTAGCATGACTATGATAATGTTTTGGTGGTGTATAATTAATAGCTCTAGTACCATGAAAATTTGAATAGCTTGAACGTACTGATGCTGGACGATTATTGTATAAATCATCAAAATCATCAGTTTCATTTAATGATTGTGTTGATGATTGTTGGTATGTTGGATTTGTATGTCCATTATTTTGCCAATTTTGTTGACCAACAAAACTACTATTTGCCATTACACAACTATTATAATAATTAGGTAACGATTCAACTGGTGATGGACTTGCTGGACTATCATACGATATATTAGCAGTTTTTTGTTGTTGATGCTGTTGGTGGTGATGAGGGTGTTGTTGTTGTTGTTGTTGTTGTTGTTGTTCTAAAAGTTTTGTTACCGGATTTTGTGTGGTTCTTCTTGAACTTCTTGTTGATGAACGATTTGTTGTATGACGACGTGAACTAGTACTATGACGTCCAGTTGTACCTCTAGTCATAACACTACGACGTTTAACACGACGTGGTGTCATTGGTTTTGGTGATACTGGTTGTGGTATATTATCATTATCAAAGTCATTACTATCACTATCACCACCATGACGATTTTCTGTTTTCGAATTAAATTCAATTGAATAGAGTGACATACGTTTTGGATTCTTTCTTGATGATTTACGAGATGCTAAACATAACAATTATGGTAATATAAAAGAAAAAATTTATATAATTTCTTAAAACAAAACTATGTTTATTAGTTTAGTACTACAGCATGCAGATAAAAGAAACAAAGCAAGTTATTAAAAAAGAAAATAAATCAGCCACTGGTAACTAGTAGGAATAACAAACTGACTAGATTCCGTAAATAAATGGCACTTTCAATCAATAGCATCATCATTATATTATATATGTAAAAATAAAAATAAAAATAAAAATAATAAATCGAAAACCCAATGCACGATTTAATAAATGTAAAGTCTTTAATTAAAATTATATTCAAAATAATTATTTGAGCTCATTGACTTTGGACGAATAGAACGTTCAATATAAACATTATTCAATATTTCAAATGAACTACTCCTTTTCGATGGAAAACGTATTGCATCACTTCCTATCATATGATTATAACGATTTTGACGATTTGTTAATTCCGACTTTACATTTAAATATTTGTTAGATTTTTGTAAATGTTGTTTATTAATACAATCGCTGCTCACATACATTGGATGTAAGAATAAATGTTCAGACCCTTTAGCATCTTCATAATTAACTGAAAAAATAGAGTAACAGGCAACAAATCAGATTTCTATTAATTTCAAAACGAAAAAACAAAATAAACGATGACAAATTCAAAATAATAAAACCATCGAAACAAACAAAATGATGCATTCCTATAACCGTAACTTACCAGATCGTTTGAGGATCAAATCCACCAATGAAATCAACTGTAATTATATTTTAATAATGAAATTCCTCTATGAATGTTAAATTAACAAAACAAAAAAAAAAAAGTTATGGTTAGTTTGGAAAATTTTATACAAATCTACAATTTTAGTTTAACCCCAACAAGATAATTTGATTAGAGAAAAATAAATTAATTAATACTTACAAGTGTCATCTTCTTCTAAATAAGCCCGACTTAAAAATATAGCAACAATTAGACCAAAAAACTGAAAAAATTCAATCAAATAGATAATGATGTTTTTTTTTGTTATTATTGTTAGTAATTTACTGCCAATACACATTGCAATCCAGCTTGGAATAATTCAACATAAATATAATTGAATAAACAATTTTCTGTATCAGCTTTCCATGGTTCATCTCTTAATGGTACAACTTTTTTACAACCTGGACCATCACTACTCCACCAACTTTCACTTTTCGGATCCAATTTGAGGACTTTGTTTGTCTGAAAATATTTAAAAATCCAAATATTGTTTTAATCTACTCTAGAATGATTACTTTATGATTTAGTTCCCCGATGTTCAAATATAAACAAATAAAAAATATATTCCAACCTAACCAAAATAGATGCCATAATAGATACTAAAATAAATTCAATTTATTATCAACAATTCAACAATAATTTTCATTAATTACTTACTGAAATAATGTATTTTGGACGATATTGATATGTACCGAAGAATCCTAAAATAATGAAGATAATTTCAAAGAAATTCACCAAAATTGGTATCCATAGAAAGCCCAAAAAATCGAAAACTTGTTTTTCGATAACGCATATCTAAAATCATAATCTAAATAAATAATTTATCAATTTTAATAACAATACCATTTGTAGAAGGCATATTGACAAAAAGAAGTATCTTTTTGAGCAGAATCCCATGACATTTAGATTATATAGATTTGAACACAATTTATTTCAGCTGAAATAATTTATTTAATGAAGTGAAATAACCATTTTACAACCATTTTTATTGAAAAATCAGTTAAAATAAAAAATTTGTTTGTTAACAATTGCACTTGATATTTTGACAGACGACAGGTGATGGTGACTAACGCTACAACCAGAAAGCTTTAAAATGAACTACAATTTCGCAAAATATCAAAACACTAAATTAATTTCGAATAGTATCACCAAAAATAATACAATTTACAATAATTTATAAAAGCGATATTTCTATTTGTTATTTGTTTAAACAATTACAATTGCTAAAGTAGTTCAAATTTGGTAGTTACAAATTCACTTCAACAAATAGCGCTAAATTTAAATTTGAAAATGATCGACAATACAATAATACTTATTCATTTTATTTATTAGATCATTATTATCAGCTATTGAAATAATGTTGTTTATTTGATGACTCACCTAGATAAGCCAAATTTACCTTTAAAACGGTATTACGAAATTTTGATAAAATCACTAATTTAAAAAAATAAACTCATAACGTTTTTGTTTTGTTTATTGTATATATATATGTGTTTATATTCTGTCAAATGTTAATAACTATCTGGAATTGAGGAACTTTCCTAGAGCTTGCTATTGTTTATATTATTTTTCAGGTGGCTAAACCACTTACAATTAGAATGTATTAATAAATCTCTTTTAAAAAATGACTGCTATAAATACAATCTGAACATGATGCTACTGTGTTACTTTCGATTGTTTAACAAACAAAAAATGCTTCTGTCTAATTCGGTTAATGAATTTTGCCTTGTTCATTACTCTCCTATTATTGACCTTCCGAACAATGTAGGTTTCTCAAGTTACATTAATTAAAGTTAACAATTTTATAAATAAATCTTCAATCAGTAACAGAAAACCTGCTGATTTTTACCATAAATAAATTGGTATCTATTGGCTAATTATTATTAAAAAAAGGAGGGGATGATTGATTAATAATTGTTAAAAATGCATTGTAATATATTTCATTATTTACTAAATAAATAAATTCCAGAAAGTTGATTATTGTCAAAAATACACTTCGACACTTAATTTGTTTTTGATTCCACTGTAAAGAGAATCTACTTATAGTGATAAGAAACTGTCGGGTCGGGTGCACACTACTATATCTACGTAAACACTTTAGAAACCTATACGTATGTTTTAATAGGAGTGTGTCTTAAAATTTATCAAAAAAAAACAATGCAGAAAGATACTGAAACAAATCCATTAATACCGTAAGTTGAAAATAACTTTTTAATAAAAGTAAGAAAATACAATTATCAACATTTCTTCTTAAGATTACATTCAGATGAAAATTATGGCAGTCTTAATCGACAAAATAGTTTATCAAGTAATAGTAAAAAAGTTATCTATTGTGTGCATGGTAAACCTAGTGCTGGATGTTGTAAAGTATTAGAAACTGAAATTGTTGATATTGATAATGAGAATTTCGTAAACACACCGAAAAAAGAGAACTCCGATGCTACTGATTTGAGTATGTTATTGTGGTATACCAAAGTTTACATAAAAATTATTATTTTATTATTTTAGTAAATAAACACTGCCATAGAGATCAATCACTTGATGTTGATCGAAAAGCTAGAAGAAAACTGATTATCGCTAGTATTCTATGTGTTACATTCATGATAGCTGAAGTTATTGGTAAGTTAATATTAATTAATAAAATTTGATAACAGTAATTTATCAGGAAACTCCCGAATTTGATAAAAAAAAAACAACAACAATCTAGAATTAACCCTTTGATCTTAAGAAAAAATGAAACTAATTAGAATTTTTTAAATAATGTTATCAGCTTCATTGTGATTATTAACAGACATCATGTACCCATAAATTATGATAACATATTTCTATGAATTATAGTATCAAATGAAAAGCTTTCATTTTTACGAAAATGAAAGTAGAGAAATGTTTTATTAGATGAAAAACTTGATCGGACAAATGGAAGTCCGATCAAGTTTTCCATTTAATAATAATTCACTGTCTAGAACTTTCAAACAAACGTAGGGAAATGTTTATTTTGATGCATATACAAGATGCTTCTTCTCATTTGATACTGCAATATCGTACTATAAGGATATTTTTGCAAACATTTCTTAAGCCGTCAAATTCCAGGTGGTTATTTATCGAATAGTTTGGCTATTGCATCCGATGCTGCCCATTTATTAACCGATTTTGCTAGTTTTATGATATCGTTATTTGCATTATGGATGGCTCATCGTCCATCAACAAAAAAAATGTCATTTGGATGGTATCGTGCTGAAGTAATTGGTGCATTAACATCAGTACTTTTAATATGGGTTGTTACTGGTGTTTTAGTTTATTTAGCTGTTGAACGTTGTATATATCAATCATTTGAAATTGACTCAGAAATAATGTTGATAACATCAGGTATTGGTGTTATCGTCAATTTAATGTAAATAATATTAAAAATTAAGTGTTTTGTAAATAATTTTCTAAAAAAATTGTAAAATTTCAGAATGGGATTATCGTTACATCAACACGGTCATACACATGGTAATCACAAAGAAGAGAATATCAATGTTCGTGCTGCGTTCATACATGTTGTTGGTGATTTTTTACAAAGTTTTGGTGTGTTTGTTGCTGCAGCAGTGATTTATTTCAAAGTAATTCACGAAATGATCATTTTGTATTAAATTGATACCAAAAATTTTAATATTTTACAGAAAGATTGGCTTATTATCGATCCAATTTGTACATTCCTCTTTTCGATTTTAGTAGTAATAACAACATTTACAATTATTAGAGATACAATGACTGTTTTAATGGAAGGATTACCGAAGGGTATTGATTTTACAGAAGTTATGAAAGTATTATTAGCTATTGATGGCGTTAAACGTGTACATAATTTAAGAATATGGGCATTAAGTTTAGATAAAATTGCAATGTCAGCTCATGTCGCTATATGTAAATAATTTAATTTGTTTTATATGTTAATTTAAATATTTTTATTAATTAATTATCAATTTTTAAGTGCCTGGTGTTAATCCACAAGTGATATTAATGAATGCTACTAAGAATATACATGAAAAATACAATTTTTTCGAGATGACATTACAAATCGAAGAATTCCAAGAGGTCATGGAAGGCTGCAGGCAGTGTCAAAATCCAAAATAATTATTGTTTGTTTTTAAAATTCATTATTTATTATATCCCATCCATTGTTTTTTATAAATAATTTCAAAAATTTCTTATTATTTACATGAAGTTGATTCTACAATATATGTCAGTGAAATAGGCCATTTCCGATTTATGTTATCTAGATGTCAATTTTGATCTCAATCTTGATTTTGTTATTATCTGTAAAAAATGAGAATGTTGTTGTATAACTATAGCAAAAATAATGTTACTTCCATTATCAAGTGCATGCTAAGATTTTCAAAACGGAATTCTGACTTACTGTTGTAAAAATCAATGTCAATTATAGTATCGGAGCAAAAAAATGTAAGACTGGAAATTCTTGTATGTATATTGTACTTATTTTTGAAGTTTTTTTCATTTATTTGAACCCTAAGAAATTTATGTCTATAGTCCTTGATAAGAACTTCCAGTTAGGTAGATTACTGATCTAACCGGAGAAAAGTAATACCTTTCTAATTGCTCTAAAATTTACGAGACAATCTGGTCAGAATGCCTCCAGTGTTTAAAAGCTCAAAGTATAATTCAGTTAAATCTAGTTAATAAAGGGGGATATTCTGATAAACTGTACGGCATTAAAATGTGAACATTCAGGTGGAAGTACTATAACAACTTTTCATGAATAAATTTGAAAATCAATTATCAAAACATCGTTTATTTAAAAGTATATACGTTTTTGGAAACGTTATGTAGATGATATTTTCTGTATTTTCATCGGTTCAAAAGATGATATTGATAATTTCTTAAAACTTCAATTCTATTGACAATAAATTATAAATACGCCACTGAGGAGGATTGTATTGTGACTTAAATGAAGAGATGCGAGAATTTGCGTCTTATATCAAGAGATATGTGCCCTTAGAGATGGTGGATCATTCGAGGAACAAAATTTTCTATTTTACAACGAATAGAGTGAAAACGATTTTTTCGAAAAGTGGACAAGTGTTTGGTGCGCTCGAGCGCACAAGTTAAGGGGCTGAATAATTTTGCAGCACTTTGTTCTCGATGAAACTGCTGTCGAATGCGGGCGGTCAAGTTTCCCTTTAGCATTTTCAAATTACAAATTTTTTGGTTATTTGTATAGTTTTGTCGCCCTAATTATTACTTTTGATACTACCACCCTTTCTATATAGAATGATAAAACTGCAGGGGATGTTCGAATTTTAAATTTGGGTCATGTGATGAACAAAAAACGCTTTAAAACCTATTTGTACACTTAATAGAATGTTTGGCAATAATACCAATATATTATAAATTAGGTATGCCACCCAAGATAGATCCATGACGATAAGATAAATCAGAATTTATCGTTTTTTTATTGTGAGAATTTAACATACCTACAGTTTAGCGATCAGTTTGTCTATTGTAATTTAAAATTCTTAATTTTCCAAAACAAAGAAACTCAATTACGATAAGGTTCTATAAAACAGCAGAACGTCTATATTTTCTATATTTTAGAAAGGGTAAACTCCTTCAATAACAGAAATTTTACTCCTTGCCATCAACCTTTTTAATTATCAATAATGCAAAAAATATTCTAAAATTTTTGCATAAGTACTAATTAGACGGGAAAACGTAGTTGAAAATACTCTGTTTTTTTTGGGAAATTTCGGTTTGTACATTAGAATACCCGGCCGTCATGTTTTGAAATGTAATTCAGAGAAATGAAGGTCAATGAAAGACTATTCAATTAAAAAGGTTGAAGAGCTCGACTTTGGAAGCTGATAAGCTATTTTGTTTTTCTACTCTTTCATACTAATTGATTTATTATTATTCTAAATTTTAATGGAACAACGTCATAAAGTTGGCACTTTCTCTAACGCAAATCTGTTATCAAATATGTTCTATTAAAAGAGCCACGAGGGTGTCGTCAAATTTTATTTCTATTTTAAAAAATTGATCAGCTAATTAACTTCGTCTTGCAGCTCTAACAAATGAGTTTGAGATCTTTGGTTTTTGCAACTAAGCGTATGACGTAACAGTCACGACATATTCTTTGACCAATTCTTTTATCAATTTTGCAAAAAAAAATAAGTTTATTTTATCAAAGTTCAGATATAACACGTGGAAAAAAACATTACTTTCTATCGAATAAAATATTTAGCGATTTACGTAACCAGTAGAGGGTCATTTTTTTGATAGCTTATTATTTTAGAAACAAAAAATAGGGGAATTTTGATAAGAATAAAGTTCATTTTTTAATAATAATAATAATTTATTTATATAAAAATACACAATTTTAAAATAAATAAAATATATACAACAGATCTATAAATATTTGGATAAAAATCAGTCAATATACTAAAATGTAGATTGAAGAGGTTTCAAATTCGCTACAGAACTCATTCGTCTAACTTTAACCCCAGCTAATTTTCTTTCAATATCTTCTAGACTTTGTCCGCGTGTTTCTGGTACACATAATATTGTAAAAACTAAACCAATAATAGTTAATGAACCGAATAACCAAAAAGCACCGTGTGGACCGATAACATCTTTAAATAATGGAAATGTTGTTGTTACAACAAATGTACATGTCCAATTAAACCCTGTTGCTATTGATGCGGCTGGTCCACGTATTTTGGCTGGCAATATTTCACCCATCATCAGCCAAGGTATGGGACCAAAACCGAGTGAAAATCCTAACACATATATTACAAAACTAACTAATGGTAACCATCCATAGGCGGTTACATCTACCTGAGTAACATTTAACAAATAAAAATATGTACCTAGTATTCCCGTTGTTATTATCATTGCTACACTAGATACATATAATAGGGCTTTACGTCCTAATCTATCTATAAGTACGGTGGCTATGAATGTTGAAATAAAGTTAACGACGCCAACAATTGTTGTACATATAGACGGTTTTAACGATGATCCTGTATCTTCAAATATTTGTGTTGTGTAAAATATTATTGCATTAATACCACTTAATTGTTGGAAGAACATCAATCCTAATACGATTAATAATGATTTCACATTCGGTTTTGACACTAAATCGGATATTTTTGTTGATTTTTCATCAGAAACTTTTTGACTCTTTAATAATTCTTCGAATTCTTTATTGACAATATCTTCATTTGTTTTACCACGTAACCATCCTAATGCTTTACGGGAATCTTCAACACGTCCTTTTGATATGTACCAACGTGGAGTTTCTGGTATGAACCATATAACAATAAAAAATGGTATTGGTAATAATGCACCCACTCCAGCTAAACCTCTCCATTCCAATACATTCCCACTTAGAAAACATGCCAATATACCAATATTACCAAACGCTGTTGGCAATAAACCCAATGTACCACGTACTTCTGGTTGTACAGTTTCACCCAAATAAACTGGTAATGTTAAACTTGCAATACCAACTCCAGTACCAGACAACATACGACTAACATACATAAACCAATAATTTATAGCGAAATAATTGACAGTCCATGCACACAAAAATAATATTGATGTTACTAATAATGTCCATTTTCTGCCGATATATTCAATTAATGGACCACCTATCAAACCGCCAAATAATGCCAATAACGGCATTAAACCACAAACCCACGATACCTAAATAGAAATTACTTGATAATTGATTTATTTTATAAAAGATTTGGGAAAACTCACCTCTTTATCCGAGATTTCTAATTCTTTCTTTAATGATGGAATTGCAGGGGAAGTGTAAGCAGAAGCATAACCGATTATCATTGATACCCATGATACTGCCAACGCCGCGATTAACTGTAATTAAATGATACACAATTAAAATCAATAAATTTCAACTTTTTTTCTATTCACTAGATTTTTTTTAATTGAAAATCTACCTGAGATAAGGTACATTTAGGCGGAGGATCATTTTCTGGTACACTAAATGTAACATGAGTATCTGCTCGCATTAACACCTTCATGTTAACTACTACTAAGACTGATAGTGTTTGTCTTTTTTTTGTTTTTTTTTTTTTTTGTTAATCACACTAGCCAATATCGGAACTGATATAAAACAATTTAACTAAACGTTGTCGTCTTTTATATTTATAAACAACACAATAACCCCCTCCGTTGTCACATTACATTTAATAAAATTTTTGTTATGCGTAACATGAATGTTTCGTCCTTAATGGGCCACAATTTATTAATTCACAACTATCTGTGATCGATTCATCTTTTTTTTTTTAATAAATCTACAATATTATTGCAAATTTATCAATATTTAATTTCCAAAATTTACCGCAAACTCAATTTAAAACAAAAACAAAATAATAATAGAATTTTGTTTTAATTGTTCATCAAAAGATGTTATTTCGACAGACATTATTTATTAATTCTAAACAAGTATGGCCTTCTTAGGTAAATGGGGTAAAGGTCTCAAAATATTGTTACCGAAAAGATTAATTTTTGTTTTATGAATTACAAAGGTAGAATGAATAGTTAGCACGATTTATAAAGTAATCAACACATATTAGAAATTTAACGCGTTTCTATGATTTCTCTGTTTTAATGTACCTAAGTTATAGGGATTGCGGTTGAGGATTACTATCTTTTTATCGAAAATGTTTTAATTATGATTAATAATAAAATATGATACTTACTTGTGACAATATTTGCTTGATTGTAAATTTTGGTTTATTTGAGGGTTGACAAAATTCATCATTATCATTATTAATGCTTGTATCTTGTTCTGTATCTTTCTTCATTTGTAAAGGTTCGATTTCTGGTAATGTTCTTCTTAAATTTTCTTCTAAATTCATACCCTTTATATACTTGTTGATTGTTTGATTTGATTGAAATTCCAAATTTGATAGATTTGTTGATGTTGTACAAGCTGAGATTGTTGGACTGTCTGTTTGTCGCAACAACTGACCACCACCGTACTGTTAAACACAAATTTATAATATTTTATAGATTCTGATAAGAATTTATTTAAATAATCAAAATTGACCTATGGTCATTATTGAATTTATTTTTTTTCCTTTATTATTATTGTTATTATTATTATTATTATTGTTACTTATTTGTTTATTGGATAAGAAGAATGTTATTCAAATACAAAAAATATATATGGAAATTATGTGATTATAGAAATTATAACGAAATTTTGTTTTTGGAAAATTGCAATTAAATTTGAAATTATCAAATTGTAAATATAAGCAAATTTAAGTTTTTTCGTTTGTAAAGGATAATAAGACGATTAATTAATCAGAAATAATTCATTAATTAATTGGAACTTACCAAATTAGAAATATAGTAAAATTATCAGAATGAAAGATTTGAAAGGGTTTAAGCGCGCAATGAATTACTGGTTGCCGATCCAGATTTTTTTTAAATAATTCATGAACAATTTAAATTAGATTAAACTAATTTTTTTCAATAAAACTGAGTTAAACATTTCAATAATGTCAATTTAATGCAATTTAAATTAAATAAAACTGGATTAAAACTACCTATAAACATTATAATAACAATAATAATAATGACGGTATTGTTTAAAGACGCATAAAAAAAAATTATTATGCAATAGAAAAATGAAAAGAAATTGATTAATTTATTTGGGAAAATTAACGGGAATTCATATTGAAATTTTTTTTATTAAATTTAATGATTCCCATTTCAATTTTTAATTTAACTATTGGACTTAAATAAAATGGGTAACAATCGAAAAAATGATAAAACGGAAATAATATTAATATATTATATTTATAAATGTTTTATTATCAAATACTAATAACTTTTAAGGACTATCTATAATAGTTTTTAATTTGTTTTTTTTGAATGATAGCAGGCCGATGTTTGTTATCAATTTGTTGTAATAATTCACAGGTGCCTACTGACAGTAATTATAATTTAAATGTATACTTTTTGAATATTTACGTATAAATACATAATTATTTATAAACAGTATTGAACTTAACCTAGACATGCATATATTTATATGGACATATAATTGTTATTTGATTGTTTTGGCGTAAAATATTCTTTTTTTTAATTGAATTGAATTTATTATAAATATTGACAGACGCGAACCGACCTACAGAATGTTCCAGAACGATGTAAGCAGTGTTATGGTACATGTTAACCATAATACCGTTCCACTTTTTATAAATGTTATTTTTTATTTTCCAAACAATAATTTTATTTTTTGTTATCAAAACTATCACGAAAATAATAAATAATTGTTTGTAAACAAATATTGAATGCCGGTAAATGGCGCTTTAATGTTTTAAATTTAGTTATTTAGAAGGTCGCCACGGGGGCGCTCGTGGAAAATTTAAATTTTTTTTTTGATATTTTGGAAAAAAGTATATTTTGAAACTTTTCTTTCTAATTTGAATTAATTAAACTCATATTAACTTACCTCCCATTTTGATTTTTTCCAATCGAAATTCTTCCAATACGACCAAGCTCTATGGGGGCGAGGTATATTTTTTTCTTTATTATTTACAGCCCTGTAATAAATATCACTAACATTCGTATCACTTTGATAAAACGACATTGTTCTTTATTTATTTATTTATTATATGTAAACACGATTTGTTTATTGAATTTAATTAAAATTAATTAAAAAAAAAATTATTGTCTTATTTTATTCACGTATGTCTATATATAAAAAATTGGTTTTGGATCTCTCTCTCTTATAAAAAAATTTCACCAATAGTCAATCTGTTTCTCTGTTGTACTTGTACGACAGAATAAGCCTTGTTCGCTTGTGCATCGTATCTGTATGATTACATATATATGTTTTACCTGGGAGGTGGGGGTATTAAAAAAGGAAAGAAATGGTGAATAGTACGATAATTTTTTTAATATTCAAGAAATAAAAGAACAAGAAAAAATTTTTCAATTTTCCAATTTTGAAAATGGCAAAAAAAATTTCAACAAAAACGATTAGAAAAACATTGACTTCAATAACTTTTCAAAAACAAAATTGCCTTATCATAAAACAAAATGAAAAAAATTATAAACTATTAAATGTCTAATAATTTACAATTTTTATCAACATAAACTTTTTGTTTTTTTGTTTTGTGAAAATAACGCTAATATTCTGTGATTGTTGTCTACAATTTATTATTATTTTCGGCAAAACATCACGTGAGATTCAACACGTACCAGTTATCTGTATGTGTGTTTCTTGAAAAAGAAATTGAAGAGTCTGACAAAGTTGGAAGTTGGTTTGTTTATTTATTTAGAAATGATAATAAATTATTTATATTTGGGTATTTATGGTTTTTCTAATTAGAAAATATCGAAGTAATATGATGGTTTTCAATTAAAATTAATATAAATTCAATTTCGGAAATTTGTTGATTGTTGAATAAAGAACGAAATCTCGTAGTGGAAATTTCCATTCGATATTTCTGCGCTCAAACACATTTCAACATTTAATCGATATAGAACACATAGTTTAATATTATGTATTGTTATCAACAAATATATGATTGAAATCTGATTTGCATTATTTATTATGGAAATTTTTCCAAATTGTTCAACTGAATTTCTAATTCAAAATTTGATTAAAATAAAAATTATTGTTACTCACATATACTTTTGAATAACTTGATTCAAATTGTAGTACGACATTATTTCTTGATTATTTTACTCAATTTGTCGATTAATTATGATATTAAAGGGATACTAACAACTTTGGATGACTTTTCATTACTGATTTATGAATTTCAAATTTGGTGGTAATTATAAATCCCCCTTATCTCTATTATCCTTATTATTTAATGATAATTTATGACTTTATCGGTGAAAAATTGGTACTTTTCTGATATTGTTATTTAATGTTATATATTTCCTATATACAATTTGCAAAATTATCATTTAAGTACTATGCGGCTTTCTGTTTTAGCTTTTAGCGACCAGGCCCTAGTAGTTTTCAACCTATAAAGTCAACGGCCTTGGGTGAATGTCGTTTGTTGACGGAAGAATTTTCTATAAATACAGACATTTTCATATATCTAACAGCATTTTTTTTTCAAATAACAATATCATAATTTTTGTGAATTTATCTAAATTAATTAACAACAATTATTAAAAAAATCTCGAGGTTATTGTTTATGTTTATGGTAAAAACCTTGATGATTTTGACATTTCATTTACATATATGTATATTATATATATATGTATACGATTTTCCATTATATTGCATATTATTATGTACAGTTTATGCAAGTTTTTCCATAATCATATGACTACGTCATGCCAGGAGGTGTGTCTGTTCAGCCAATGAAAAGGCGCCTTGTGGACGGGCCTCCAACTCGTCACGTAGCCTTGTTCAAAGTCAATTGCCCGGCGACAGTCTAAATTAATCATTGGTTTTTTTTTGTTTTTCAAAAATAAAATCAATTGCTCTACAATAATAACAATAAACGAATTGTTTACGTCATTTTTTAATTTATAATAACGTAACATGAATTTGCACAATAATCGAAACCTTTTTGGACTTTAAGATTTTCATTTAGAAAGTAAACAAAAAAAGTCCAAGTATTTTTATTATAATACTCAACCAACTTACCCATCATCATCACTGATATATGCCAACTACGTCATAGACACACCTCTATAAACATGACCTATGATTTTTATAGCTAATATTAATAATAATAAATTTATTAAAATAAATCATAAATATCAATATAAAGAAATTTCTATATTAAGCATATGGGATGTCCTATAGCCTGTAGTAGGGTTGCACTGATCTAGCACACCCTTATAATAGTTAGGGTTGTATGACGTAGTTGCGCAAAATTACGTTATTTTAAGCAAGTATTTTATAGGTCAATGCGCCAATGAAAAACTATCAAAATAACAACAAACAAAGAAAACGATTGTAACCAATAACAGATGTTGCATAAGAAACAACACACACACACACCCTTTAAATACAACCGGTTAAACAGCTAAAATCGTATAATTAATTTAATTCATTTAAATATTCTATTCTAATTGTATTGTTTTGTAAACAAAACGAAATTGTTGAAATTTTCATTATCAAAATATATTGATTTTGTACAATTTTTATAAGGAATTAATAAATTCCATCGAAATTATTTTCGACAATCTATAGACGTCTAGTTTTAAGTGGTTTTTAATCATAAAAGTAAATTACAGGCAGTGCCGGATTAAACCGTGTAAGAGCCCCTATCTTGGGGGCCTATTCCTTCCCAGATTATCTCTCTTTATTTTATCAAACCACAATTTTAATACATCAACATTTTATTTACAAAACAAACATTAATAATTATCTAGGATGAGAAATGCACGTTTTGCGTATACCAATAGAAAATTGCGGCCTCGGCTAGAAATCTCGAAATGGCAGCCAAAGTGTGTACCTACAACATTTTTTGTGCTACTGTAAATAATGTTGTTTTTTCATTCATTTCATAGTAGGTATAGCGACCGTAAAACTACTTTTACGTCCGTTATACCAATGGCAACTTACTTATATACATAGAACGGTTGGACGAAAAAATGTTATTATTATTATTAAACAGAAATGATGGAACTATTGCATGTGGAAACCAGGTAGGATAGGGGTAGAAATTGTCCACTTTTGAAAAAATGTAAAAGCTTGATTGTAAATTTCTTTCAAGATCAAATCAATGTTACTTTATCCATTTTCGCGGGGCCGCTAAAAGGCATCGGGCCTATAGGTTGCTGCCTACTCTGCCTACTGGTTAATCCGGCGCTGACTACAGGATTGTGATTAAACTTGACGTCAGATGACAAGCCCCTCTAATTTAACGGACTATGGAATTTAATGTTTGTCACGTTATTATTATTATTATTATTATTTTTACTATTACAAAGCACAATTTTTAGGAAACAAATACCTTGAACTTGCACAATTTCGACATTTTCTTCTAATGAAATAAAAGATAAATAAATTTATAATTATCTAAATATAATCGGGATAGTTTAAATTTAAACATGAAAATTTTTGAAAATTCATTTTATTTATATTATTATGTCGTACAAAAATAGATGATGTCGACAGTTCTATAAATTCTACGATAAACTGATGCCTTTTATCTTTCAGATATAAACTAGAATTTTGTCCAGACATCATACAGTTTAATTTACCCTATTTATATTAATAGGTCAAGTTGCAGAAAATTTTTTTTTAGTCAAATACCTATAAATTATGTTAATCTATGCAAATCTCTATATGTAAATAATAGCAATAACGACAATGTTTTTATTATATTTTTTTCGTCTCTCACAATCATATGAATAACATATAAAAAGCCTTAACACACTTTAAAATAATTTTTATATAGAAAAAATTGAAACATTGATATCAACTGATAATAATTTCTATAATTAATTATAATCAATAATTAATTTTATAGAATTAGAGGAAATTAACAAAAAAAAGAAGTTGTTAATAGAATATTCTAGGAGATTTAGAAAAATTTCCCGGTATAGTTTAGTGTTCTTTGGGAAAAGTTATTTATAAATTAGAAAATGATGATTCATTCAATTTTTACATAAAACTAACTTTTACTGTTCTAAATTATTAGGAGAAATTTAGATTTTTGTATAATAATTCTTTTACTGTTCTATAATCATAATTATTCTGTGGTAGTATTCATATTGATGCACCGGTCATAATACCGCCAAGACCATGGCACAGTCGTCTGGAATTGATAGTGTTTTTGAATAATCAATACATAAGGTGCCACGGTCTAGGTCGGGCCATGGTCGATGCTCTACTGTTATGAATATAAGTAACTTGTACAATTTTCATACCTCCGTGTGTCACCATTGTACACACTCATTAGAAGCATATATATTTAAATTTTATCTTAAAAGTGTATATTGCCTATAAGTTGCATTATTTACAAAATACTCTGAGTAGGATTGTGTAAATATTACTAGGGACTCGGATGCAAAAGTGCAGATGGTGCCCTTACCTTAATTAGAAATGAGTACTAAAAAATGCATAAGGACTTTACAGTTCAGTGCTTGGCTCATCTGGGCTTTCTGACAGCGGGACACAGATGCTGTGCAATAATTGCATTTCCAGTTTGTAGAGATATGAGTTATTATTAATCTTAAGCAACGTAGAAAAGGATGCGACTCTGAATTATTACTAGGTGTAGATGAAAATATCGTTGTATGTACATCATTATAAGGGCACAAATAATAAACGTCTATAAACATATCTCTATACTGGCACAAGACTATTTTCAGAACGGCTGTGTGGTATTCCAACGCTTGGAATGGATTACAAAAAGTCACCTATCCTAACGATAAGTACAAGAGAAATCGGCTAAATGTATATTTCCATGGTAGACTTACAAACATAACTGACATGATATTATTCAATGGTACTTTGTTTTCATGGTAAATTCATTACCATGACTATTCGGACTTTAGCCAATGGTAATGTTAAATTTTGTATGGAGTTTGAACTTTTTTTAGTTTTCATTGACTGAATTTTTGAGGGTCACTTTTATAAACCAACAATGGCTTTAACTTAGATCATGCTATCTATATATCATAGAGCTTTATGTGTGCTCACATGTTTGCAAAATAAATCGATAAAAATAGTTACAGAGATGCTTTAAGTTGATAATTCATTTATCATTAATAAGTACATTAGTAATAACTAATTAATAATAAATTATTGGTGATATACCTACATAGGTATAGAGTTTCATCTTCCTCTTCACAGGCCCTACATGTTAGGTCTTCTACAATCCCAATATTATTGAGATGCTTTCTCAGTGCATAGTAACCAGTATACAGACCTGTGATCTGCCTTAGTTGCTTCCTATTGAAATCTAGGAGTTCTTTAGATCTTCTACGGTTTGAAAAATCCAGAAAAGTCTTTGATAAGACCATTCCGGATAATTCCTCCCAGTAGAGTTGGTGTTTTCGTTCTAATTCTTCCTTTATAGCCCCTTTAGCGTCCGCATAAGCGATCCCGCATGAGGGTCCACGTCCAATTAGAGCTGTTTTGGCGGCCTCTTTCGCCAAGAGGTCCGCCTTTTGATTTCCTTCGAACCCTTGATGAGCTGGCACCCATTTCAAAATCACTTTGTTATGTTCACCAAGCTCCTTCAGTACTTCGAAGCATTCCAGCACTAGTCTGGATTTTATTTCTACAGCCTTCAGTGATCTAAGCACTGCTTGGCTGACTGTTTTGATGTGGATGCTTCTATTTCCATAGTTCCTCCACAACATGACTTGTGCACAGGTCATTATGGCTATTAGTTCCACTTGGAATATAGAGCAATCGTTTCCCAGCGCAAGAGAAATTGCCTCCTCATGCCTGGGCCCCACTACCCCTACTCCTGTGTTCACGGTAAAATCTTCTCTAACAAAAAAGGGCAGCAATAATTGCACACGGATGTGAAATACACCATTCATTTTAGTTATTCAAACTTTGATAATAAACAAAATAGCGATTAATGATTCTGAGGATAAATATACTTTAATTCTGTTACAGTAGAAACCCCATAATTCGTAAGGTTCGGAACCAAGTCGGTGACGAATTAGAGAAACTGACGAATTATAGAAAATTCAACGTAAAGCAACTAACACACAGTTTGAAAAACTATATGCTGTTTTCATAATTTTAACATATTTATAAATGTTTGAGTACTCGTTCATACACTTTCGCGGTCCTTATCTACTCTGACTTTGTAAATTGAATCTACGCCACTGGATATATTACCATTCTACATAAATTGTGTAACAAAATCGATCTGTATTGATTTAATTAGACCTGATACAGACTACCAAGCCGCTCTCTATCCACTCTCAATTCACCTTCGCTCCAGTAAAATATTTAAAAATGGAAGATACATCCGAACACATTCATATTAAGCGTAACACTCCAGCACCGATCCAGTCACTCTCGGAGACCGATCAATCAGGAAGTATATTTAATTAATAACATAGAAGAAACATAGCAGTAGTACACATTCTTAGGTGTTTTCCAGAGATAAACAGAAAATAGTCGATCAGGCGTCTAAGAACTCCAGCTATTGACAACACTCAGTCAAAAATCTTACTTTACTATTTTTTTAATGATCATGGTGAAACATCAGCGGCAAATATATCAGACAAAGATCTAAGTAGATCGGAATTCTCGGTCAAATAGGGCTTATTTTCTGTTTAAAGTGTTTCTCTAAAGGTTTGAACTATTTATTTCTCGTGAAACATCTACTAAATGACCACACAGCCTTTACTTCATCTTGTCATTAAAATTGGATGTTCTCATATGTTTCAGTTCGTTTTGTACATTTTTGTTCTTCATCTAAAAGACAAGCTATAGCAGGTAATTCTGTAATCGAAAAATCAACGGACATTTCAAAACAAATTACATCCGACTTGGACTACACTAAAAATCTGATTGTGAGATTAAAGCGTGATCAAAACCTGTACAGCAGTGTAGATATGACAGGATCTTACTGGGTAAACGCAATAATAGAATAGCTTGATATCTGTTGAAAAAATAGTTTATTGACACTATATTCCATAGATGTGCTAAGAAATTGAGAAATTACCACGGATAATTAGTAGATAATGTTTTTGAACTTTTATCAACAAAGAGAAAGTTTAAATTTGCACGTGCCATCGTGTATATGCGTGTAATATCAGTTAATTAAGGTTCCTTAACAAATTACTACTGGATTTTTGCAGTCTGTTGTTACATATAAAGTTGAGTCAACTAAGGTACGATAGACGAAGCATACAATTATTCTGTAATTAAAAACTATTTACCTGCTATACTTCTTCAGTTTGATTTTTTATTATTGACTATTCAAGTTTTCCTCTTTTTGGTTACGAAATTAAATATCTTATTTACATAATGAATGCAAAATACCTTGACAAATAATCGCTTTATTTATTTTAATTCAAACAGATATTGTCAATCTCTTTCTTGATTTATACTAGAGAGTAATTGTTTAAAGTCAACACTCGTTGTAAAGATAACTAGCTCAAATTTACAAACTAAAAGTCAAAATGTCAAGAACTGTTTCTGCGAATGATAACAATATCGTGATAGAATTTCTCTTGCTTCAACGTATTTCGTTTAAAGTGTTCTACCGACGAAACTTTCCACCTTGTGTATAAGTTTTCAAAATTTCAAGTACATTTATCAGTTGATTTTCTGAATTCCTATAAAGACTTTGTCAATAAAAATATACACTTAAGAGGAGGTATTTATGTGAGGTGTAAGGTTTATTGAATGTATTTATTAACGATAAGTAATCTAGAAAAATATAATCGTATTTAATTGTATAATCAATATAAAAAGATCTAACTGTATTTCATCTTAGAAACTCATATTCTAAGACGATACCAGAGACATAGGAAGAGGGGTGGATGGAGCAGTACTGCTACTCGGCGCCCACATCGTCCCAGGCGCTACTTATAAAGAACTAATGAATAAAGGAAAACGAACCCAACTATTAGGTGCTATGATACTATTCCATTAGAAATACACAATCAACTGACATGGTCGGTGTTCGGTTGAGGTGGTGAGGGTTCCATAACAACATGTAAATAGTATATGAGTTGTAGAATTGGGGACGGTGACGCAGTTTTCGACCGATGTATTTCTTTTGGAATTCTACTATAATTTAAATTCTGCTGCAGGCACAGTGCCGGTTCTAATGGGCTCTCCACACGTAGAAGCTTTACCGTGGGTTTACTTGCGCGGCTTGTGCAAATAAGAGAGCGAGGTTGGACCATGGACTTATAATACATGGACTCCGAATAGCGGAAGGAGGGAGTGTAGCCTACCACTTTTAGAGACAGATAGCTTGTGCCGGGGCAGTCTAATGCTTCCTAACTTATCGTGAGTTAGTACCTACGGAGTGAAATGGGTAGAACCGACCGGTAGAATTTGGTAGAATTCGGTAGATTATATTACTATATAATATGTGTTAGAAAGAGACAACTTGCCCTGGCGATATTCTCTGTCCTCAAAACTTGGTGTGTACGAAACTTCACCGTTGTTTAGCATAGGGATTCGGAGTCCTTGGTCGTGTCGCTCTCGCTCCGGTCTCGATCTCCCACCACGCTCATCTTGTTTTGATTATTATCTAGGAACTGATTGTTTATTGTTTCCTTCAGCTGATTACGGTACGCCCCTCGCTCTGTACGTTAATATTTATTACAGAATAATGGAAGAGAGTTATTAATATTATCAACGAATTTTAATAATAGAAAACATGTTACTATATTAAATTAATTTATGAGTTTATGTCATGTTTATAGAGAATAGAACAGATATTAGAAATTATGAAATAAGTTGATTTTTTTCACGAACTGTGTCATTTCTGGACCAACTTTAATTTTAACATAATAAAAAATATAAACATTGATAATATATTTTCAAATATATGTTTATATTGTGTCTAGCCGTATGAATGATCGGTAATGAATCGGGGTTGGAACGAAGCCTATTCACACTATCGGTATACATGCCGAGCCAGTGCCAATCTAGTGCCGATCAAATATTATTTTTGATGGATCAGCATGGGAGCGAGACTGGACCGGTGTTGGAGCGGTAACGACGGTGTGAATAGGCTTATGCATTTCCCATATAAGAATATTTTACTTGCACGAGAACAGCTAGAGATCGAACTGAGACCGGGGCATGATAGTATGGATTGGGCTTAAATAAAAAAAATCTTTGCTTACTTATTTTATTTTTTAAATGTTGGAAAGAGAGCTATTGCCTTGACCATACAAACTACAATAATTTCCAAGAATACTTCGATACCCCTTTGTTTATTTTTCACTCCTTTTTCAATATTTGTTATATAAATATATATAAAATAAAAATCTAAAGGGGCAGTTAAATGGTTCGTGGTTTGGCGGACCACGAACCACGGACTTCATCACCACCCTTTGTATACCCGTATACCTATATCTAATCAATGTTTTAATAAAAACAATCTTATCAATTTTTTGAAGTGTTATTACGGTCTTTAAGGGGGCCGTGAAAAAATTCTCGTTAGGCTGGTTAAGACCGGCTCTGTACACATATATAATTAATATAATTATGTTAGAATTAACAAAAATTTTTCTACAATTATTGATGATAAATTGATGAATAACTAATTAAGAGTGACACTAATGGAAAATTAAGAAAGTTAATATTTAGTGTAATTGTTTACAAATATTAATTTATACACAGTAGTCTAATTGTAATTAAATAATTTAATTCCTTTATTGAACAAATACGGTGGTTCGATATTATTGTTCATGATGAGACCGGAAATTTAAAACATCAATAACGTTTAACTTTCTATTGTAACTAATGTTCTTAACTGTAAATAGATTGAAATTTGCTAAAATAAATCAATAAAGAATCGTGACAGAATTGCAGCAACAAGGAATAAAAATGAATATTTGCAGTATCAATTTTATCGTAACTAATAAAACAATATCGTTATACTATTTATATAATAATAATAATCAATTATCATAAATTATCACTAATTTATATCATCAGATCTACATAGAACTATTTAGCCTTGTTTTGTTTTTTTATTGTAATCGTCAGTTGAATTAATTATACTTTATACATTGTATATGAAACTGTTATTAAATTGTACGTGTTGAATTAAAAAAATAATTACACAATTTTATATAAACAAAAGGTATTAATAGAAAACGAAAGATAACATTTTGGAAAATTACAATTAGTTATATCAAATAAAATAAATTCTTATTGAATTTTAATGAAAAAGTAGAAACATAGTTTTCAAGTCTTATTGTATTTTTATCTACGACCATTCAATTATATGTTAATTATTCGTACGTTTTCTGCTCATTAACAGTATCATTATTTTAATGTGTTTAAATGTAACGCTTATATACTTCATATTTGCATTATATATTTCTCATATTTTCACATTTCGCATTTTACTCGCATATAATCCACTCGTATGATTAAAACACTCGGCTTCGGCATCATGTTATCTTACTCGTCCAATAATAGCTCGTTAAATAAACTGCTATATTTTGATTTTTTCTTTTTGATAATCTTAGCAAAAAATTGTTATTGTTATATTCCATGATAATATTTCTAAACAGAGTGTGTGATTAAAAAAATGTCTTGATGTTATTTCGCGACATAAATAAGAATGTCCTTAAAAATTTTCCATTCGTTCAACCATATTCCTGATTGTAAATGAGCATAAAATTAACATAAATATATTTATAGTTTTGCAATATTAGCAATACTAATTTCAAACTCATTATTTACTTAAATTAACAATTGAATTTTTATATATTCTATAAATCGTTATTTGATTTATAGTTAATGTAAACAATTTCATTCTCCTTTCGTTATTGTATAATAAAATTAGCAATTCTTTAATTATTATTTATCTGCGCAACATTTTCTTCTATATTTCCAAAAAGAATAATATCCTATACTCTACTATTTGTCGTACAAATATTTGTTAATACAATAACAATAAAAGCCTACAACTGTACTAGTAAATTATAAATTTTTTTATTATTTTCACCTTGGTAATAACCTAGGTAGCAATATTAATTAAAAAAATCGCATTAATCCAAATTATTTTCATTGATATAAATAAATGATTGATTTGTGCCAAAATTCGACACGTGTACCAGTTGATACTTGATCAACAATTCCGCTTGTCATCCCTTTTGAATTATTAACAAAAATAATCTATATTAGGAAATTATTGTTTAATATTACAACAAAATATTGCCAAGTTCCGTATGTATAATTGTGGAAATTTCTGTTTTGTTAATAACAAAATTAGTAATTCACAATATTATTTATAGAAACAGTTTGTGGGTGTAATATTGACGAAAACAGTTGAGGAAGGTTCCAGTAGAAATTTTTTGGCATGTCTTTGAAATTATTGTAGTCACATAATTTGATACTGTTCTAATTTTAAATTTTATTTAGTATACAGCACGGTAATAATGGTGCTATAAGCAATGAATACGAGAGAGGCAGCATAATAAATACCACGAGTTGAATAGGGATGATAATAAGTCTTACTTGAATGCTCGTGGTTCTTATACACAAAATTGCTATAATTTATGCATACATGCAATTTTACTTTTTTTACATTTATTTATTCCAGACATAATTCTAGTTGAATTACAGGGCCGTGTTAAGGGGAGGTGCAACAATTGCACCGCACCCGCTCTCTTAAATCATGAGGCCCCAAAATGATCTATGCGCCGAACTTTAAGGTCTTAATTTATTTATTTTTTAATGTCTCTAACATGTATACGATTTAAACAGGGGCCCCAGCTGCACCTTTTCGTCCGGGTGGTTGAATATATTTGCCCGGCCCTGCATGTATGGTAGCTTCGTAATTAAAATAAATTATTTGTTTTTGCTTTGTTACACGTGAGTTGTATCACATCAAGAACCGTCTGTGTTTTATAACAGTTAATTTAACAATTTATCATCTTTAGTAATTCAAGGCTTCTAATAACATTGTTGCTCTATTTTCATCTTTCAATTAGTTTGGGTTATTTCCATTTCTAATTAGTCTTGTTTTTGCAATAAGCAATTTTTAATCGTCTTCTTGCTTCACACAAAACTAACAAATATTCTTCTTATTTTTCTTTATTATTTATAAATTATTTGCCTTTGGGTTAAGGAAGTCCTTCAGACTTGTTAAAATCCGAATAACATTCTTCGAATTAGAAAATTCTAAAATATGTCGTAACATTACGATCGATTAATTAACAGATTTTGATTTTCTTTAAATTTTTTAACAAATTCTGGAATTGATAATAAGAAATACAGTTTAATAAAGTTCAATTCGACCTTCGGCACTCGAACCCGGGACTCCTACTTTCCGGTCAAGTAGAGGTTCTATATTAATGATAACCTAAG